>JBBDGP010000119.1:600000-795000 GCA_037952835.1 Lithobates septentrionalis | reverse complement strand
AGCCTGGAGGAGGCCGGATTCACCATCATCCTGGAGGAGGCTGGGCCCAGTGTCAGGCAGGAGGTGGCTGGTCCCAGTGAGGTGGCTGGGCCAAGTGAGGTGGCTGGGCCCAGTAGGAGCCTGACCCAATCACAAGTGCCTTCCCTCCGCCTTCCCAAAAAAAGGGCCAGGAAGGGGACGGTCACACAGGAGGCATCCCTGCGCCTCATGCAAGAGGCCACCCGTTTTTTGAGGAGCCCCCCCGAAGCGGAAGAGTCCTATGGCTGCTACTTAGCCAGCAGGCTTCTTCAAATGGATTGGGAGCAGCGCCTCATTTGCGAGCGACTATTTGGGGAAACAATCCAGAAGGGGCTGCAGGGCACGCTAACCCGAAAAACACCCAACTACATGAGGCAGCCCCCCTCCTCCTCCTCCTCCTCCTCCTGCCACAACTGAAACACCACAGCCACAGCCTCCAAAGAAGGCTACAGGGAAGGCTGCAGGGAAGGCTGCAGGGCAGCATGGAGGAAAGGCTGCAGGGAAGAGAAGAAAGTGATGACCTGGGTTCAGTCTGGTCTGACAGAAGACGCAGGCTGTTGTAGTACCACAGTCTGGGGACATCTATATCATCTGCTGGTGCTGTTGATCTCTGGGATTCTTGGACCAGATTGTGCTCCCTCTTATATGGACTCCTCAAGATCCCAATTTTCTTGTACACCGACTTTTTCCAGCGTTGACTTCCTCTTTATTTTATTTTGACCATGAATAAATGGATCTTTTTTGAGTTTAGGAAAAGACTTTATGTGTTTTCTTTTAAATCATTTATTTTACACACAATGTTAAATTAACAAGGGACAACAATCTCATTGAGTTTGCAAAAACACACCAAAAATACATTAATAATGTTAATAATGTTTGAGTGGTAAGTCTTGAAAAAAAAAAAGATACATAACCAAAAACGGTGCTTTGGGTTAACTTTATCTAAAAAAAAAAAAAAATTCACTAGAAAAACAAAACTATAATAATGGGTTCTTTGTGGTAACTTTACAAACCTAAAAAAAAAAAAAAAAAAAAATACAAATGGGTTATTTGTGGTAACTTTACAAACACAAAAAAAACAAAAAAAAACAAATATAGAGATAAACATATAAAAAAGTTCAACAACAATCATAAAATAAATATCTGGATAAAAATTACAAGAAAATATGACTCCACACAAAAAAATAAAAAAAAAAGGGTAAAAAGTATTATTAGTATGGAAACATTGTTTTTAAAAAGCATACTATATCATTCATGAGATCAAAGAGAAAAAGAATCCAGAAATCTATTTGGGAGAACTTTGTTTGAATATGAACAGCAAAACACATTCGTTCTTTATAGCATTCGTAAAGAAGACATGAAATGCGCTGCATTCAACGATCACAGATTTTGCAGCGTGAGGAATGTGCTACCTACAATACGAACACTAGTTTTACTAGACCGAGTGCTTCCGTTTAGTTTTTGCTTATGAGCATGCGTCGTTTTTTTGTCCGTCGGACTAGCATACAGATGAGCGGATTTCGGGGTCCGTCGTAGTTACGACGTAAAGATTTGAAGCATGTTTCAAATCTAAAGTCCGTCGGATTTGAGGCTAAAAAAGTCTGTTGAAAGTCCGGAGAAGCCCACACACGATCGGATTACCAGCCAGCTTTAGTCCGTCAGCGTCCGTTGGACTTTTGTAGACGAAAAGTCCGACCGTGTGTACGCCCCATTAGCTGCAAAAAAAGCAAATAAAAGTAAGCACACTTTTAGTGAGCATGCTGCAAAGTGGCCACAGTTAGAAGTGGTCATGAAAGAATGGATCACACATCAACGGAATAATGGCTTTTCAGTCTCTATAAAAATGATAATATATGAAGACAAATGCATTGCTGTAGATAAAGGCATTCAGGAAATTACTGGATCACCGTTGTGGTGCTACAGATTTATGAGGCAATGTGATCTTGTTATGCACACCAAAACTAGAATTGTGCAAAAAATGACAAAAGAATATGAATCTAAGATTCTGTCTTTTCATAAATTTGTAATTGATGTTACGAAGAAAATGGTTTTGAAATTGGCCAGATTGGGAATATGGATGAAGTCCCGCTAACCTTTGATGTGCCATCTAATAGAACTGTTGATCTGAAAGGTGCCAAAACCATAACCGTGAAAACCTCAGGACATGAGAAAACACATTACACAGATGTGTTTGTCCTGCTGTACAGATGGCACCAAATTGCAGCCCATGCTAATTTTCAAAAGGAAAACATCTCCAAAATAAGTGATTCCACAAGGAGCTGTTGTACATGTTCATGACAAAGGAAGGATGGACGAAAATGGAATGAAAGTATGGGTTAAAAAAGTGTGGTATAAACGTCCTGGAGGGCTTCTGAAAAAACCTGCCTTATTAGTGCTTGACCAGTTTAGAGCACATATTAGTGAAACTACAAAAAAAGTGCTTTAAAAGGAGTGAAGACTCATCTAGCTGTAATTCCTGGGGGTCTTACCAGCCAGTTGCAACCTCTCATTGCCATAAAACTATCCACTATTTTGTAGACGCTATAACTTTTGCGCAAACCAATCGATAAACTCTTATTGCAATTTTTTTGCCAAAAATATGTAGAAGAATACGTATCAGCCTAAACTGAGAGAAATTTTTTTTTTATATATTTTTGGGGATATTTATTATAGCAAAAAGTAAAAAAATAACACTTTTTTTTCAAAATTGTCGCTACTTTTTTGTTTATAGAGCAAAAAATAAAAACCGCAGAGGTGATCAAATACCACCAAAAGAAAACTCTATTTGTGGGGAAAAAAGGACATCAATTTTGTTTGGGAGCCACGTCGCACGACCGCATAATTGTCAGTTAAAGCAATGCAGTGCCGAATCACAAAAAGTGCTCTGGTCTTTTGCCAGTCAAATGGTCCAGGCTGAAGTGATTAAGATAAAAGTGTTCTTTGTGGCAGATTCGCCACAAGATCACTTTTATCGTGGGGGGAGAGGTGCCCATCCCCCTCCCGCCGCGCACTGGTCATCTCCGCCGCTTACTGGAGCCGTCAGTAGTGGCAGAGATGATCACATCTGCTGCCCTCACTGCCTGGATGCTGAGTGAGGGGAAGATGGGCCCCGTCTCGATGAGCTCACGTGCAGAAATGAATGCATACGTGAGTAGTGCCCGCATATGAAAATGGTGTTCAAAACACACATGTGAGATATTTCTGCAATCATTAGAGCAAGAGCAATAATTCTAGCCCAAGATCTCTGCTGTAACTCAAAATTGGTAACCTGTAAAAAAATGTAAACGTCGCCTATGGAAATTTTTAAGGGTAAAAGTTTGTCACTATTCCATGAGCGGGCGCAATTTTGAAGTGTGACATATTGGGTATCAATTTACTTGGCGTAACACTATCTTTCACAATATAAAAAAATTGGGCTGACTTTACGGTTGTCTTATTTTTTAATTCAAAAAAGTGTATTTTTTCCAAAAAAAGTGCGCTTGTAAGACTGCTGTGCAAATGCGGTATGACAGAAAGTATTGCAATGACCACCATTTTATTCTCTAGGGTTTTAGAAAACAAATATATAAAATGTTTGGGGGTTCTAAATAATTTTCTAGCAAAAAAAAAAATATTCAACGGTGCCCGAGGCGGTTGGCGTTTGTCCCCCGGCGATCGGAGGTGAGGGGGAGGCCATCCATTCGTGGTCCCCCCTTGCGATCACTCCCAGCCAATGGGATCATTCCTCTGCTGCTGTATGGTAAACAGCAGCAGAGGAAATTATGTCATCTCTCCTCGGCTCGGTATTTTCCGTTCCGGCGCAGAGGAGAGAAGACATCGATGTGAGTGCACAACACACACACATACAGTAGAACATGCCAGGCACACATTACACCCACCTTTATCCCTGATCCCCCCCCAATCACCCCCCCCCCCCGTCACACTGACACCAAGCAGTTTTTTTTTCTGATTACTGCATTGGTGTCAGTTTGTGACAGTTAGTGTGGTAGGGCAGTTAGTGTTAGCCCCCTTTAGGTCTAGGGTACCCCCCTAACCCCCCTAATAAACTTTTAACCCCTTGATCACCCCCCCTCGCCAGTGTCACTAAGCGATCGTTTTTCTGATCGCTGTATTAGTGTCACTGGTGACGCTAGTTAGGGAGGTAAATATTTAGGTTCGCCGTCAGCGTCTTATAGCGACAGGGACCCCCATATACTACCTAATAAATGTTTTAACCCCTTGATTTCCCCCTAGTTAACCCTTTCACCAGTGATCGCTGGTTAGTTAGTTAGTTAGTTTATTTTTTATAGTGTCAGGGCACCCACCGTTTATTGCCTAATAAAGGTTTAGCTCCCTGATCACCCGGAAGTGATATGCGTCGCCCCAGGCAGCGTCAGGTTAGTGCCAGTACCGCTAACACCCACGCACGCAGCATACGCCTCCCTTAGTGGTATAATATCTGAACGGATCAATATCCAATCCGATCAGATCTATACTAGCGTCCCCAGCAGTTTAGGGTTTCCAAAAACGCAGTGTTAGCGGGATCAGCCCAGATACCTGCTAGCACCTGCGTTTTGCCCCTCCGCCCGGCCCAGCCCACCCAAGTGCAGTATTGATCGATCACTGTCACCTAAAAAACACTAAACGCATAACTGCAGCGTTCGCAGAGTCAGGCCTGATACCTGCGATCGCTAACAGTTTTTTTGGTAGCATTTTGGTGAACTGGTAAGCACCAGCCCCAGGCAGCGTCAGGTTAGCGCCAGTACCGCTAACACGCACGCATTGTACACCTCCCTTAGTGGTATAGTATCTGAACAGATCAATATCTGATCCGATCCGATCTATACTAGCATCCCCAGCAGTTTAGGGTTCCCAAAAACGCAGTGTTAGCGGGATCAGCCCAGATACCTGCTAGCACCTGCGTTTTGCCCCTCCGCCCAGCCCAGCCCACCAAAGTGCAGTATCGATCGATCACTGTCACTTACAAAACACTAAACACATAACTGCAGCATTCTCAGAGTCAGGCCTGATCCCTGCGATCGCTAACAGTTTTTTTGGTAGCATTTTGGTTAACTGGCAAGCACCAGCGGCCTAGTACACCCCGGTCATAGTCAAACCAGCACTGCAGTAACACTTGGTGACGTGGCGAGTCCCATAAGTGCAGTTCAAACTGGTGAGGTGGCAAGCACAAGTAGTGTCCCGCTGCCACCAAGAAGACAAACAGGCCCGTTGTGCCCATAGTGCCCTTCCTGCTGCATTCGCCAATCCTAATTGGGAACCCACCGCTTCTGCAGCTCCCATACTTCCCCCATTCACATCCCCAACCTAATGCAGTCGGCTGCATGAGAGGCATTTTCTTTATGTCCTCCCGAGTACCCCTACCCAACAAATCCCCCCAAAAAAGATGTTGTGTCTGCAGCAAGCGCGGATATAGGTGTGACACCACTATTATTGTCCCTTCTGTCCTGACAATCCTGGTCTTTGCATTGGTGAATGTTTTGAACGCTACCATTCACTAGTTGAGTATTAGCGTAGGGTACAGCATTGCACAGACTAGGCACACTTTCACAGGGTCTCCCAAGATGCCATCGCATTTTGAGAGACCCGAACCTGGAACCGGTTACAGTTATAAAAGTTAGTTACAAAAAAAAGTGTAAAAAAAACCCACAAAAAAATATATAACATAAAAAAAATAGTTGTCGTTTTATTGTTCTCTCTCTCTCTATTCTCTCTCTATTGTTCTGCTCTTTTTTACTGTATTCTATTCTGAAACGTTTTATTGTTATTCTTATTATGTTTTATCATGTTTGCTTTTCAGGTATGCAATTTTTTATACTTTACCGTTTACTGTGTTTTATTGTTACCATTTTTTTGTCTTCAGGTACGCCATTCACGACTTTGAGTGGTTATACCAGAATGATGCCTGCAGGTTTAGGTATCATCTTGGTATCATTCTTTTCAGCCAGCGGTTGGCTTTCATGTAAAAGCAATCCTAGCGGCTAATTAACCTCTAGACTGCTTTTACAAGCAGTGGGAGGGAATGACCCCCCCACCGTCTTCCGTGTTTTTCTCTGGCTCTCCTGTCTCAACAGGGAACCTGAGAATGCAGCCGGGGATTCAGCCAGCTGACCATAGAGCTGATCAGAGACCAGAGTGGCTCCAAACATCTCTATGGCCTAAGAAACCGGAAGCATCAAGCATTTCATGACTTCGATTTCGCCGGATGTAAACAGCACCATTGGGAAATTGGGAAAGCATTTTATCACACCGACCTTTGTGTGGTCAGATGCTTTGAGGGCAGAGGAGAGATCTAGGGTCTAATAGACCCCAATTTTTTCAAAAAAGAGTACCTGTCACTACCTATTGCTATCATAGGGGATATTTACATTCCCTGAGATAACAATAAAAAGGCTAAAAAAAAAATGAAAGGAACAGTTTAAAAATAAGATAAAAATGCAAAAAAATAATAAAGAAAAGGCGAGCGCAAGCATCGGTCTGGATCCAAATGTAAACAGCAATTGCACCATGCATGTGAGGTATCACCGTGAAGGTCAGATCGATGGCAGTAATTTTAGCAGTAGACCTCCTCTGTAAATCTAAAGTGGTACCCTGTAAAGGCTTTTAAAGGCTTTTAAAAATGTATTTATTTTGTTAACACTGCACGTTTGTGCGCAATTTTAAAGCATGTCATGTTTGGCATCCATGTACTCGGTCTAAGATCATCTTTTTTATTACATCAAACATTTGGGCAATATAGGGTGTTTTAGTGCATTAAAATTTAAAAAAGTGTGTTTTTCCCCAAAAAATGCGTTTGAAAATTCGCTGCGCAAATACTGTGTGAAAAAAAAAATTAAACACCCACCATTTTAATCTGTAGGGCATTTGCTTTAAAAAAAATATATAATGTTTGGGGGTTCAAAGTAATTTTCTAAACAAAAACTGTCAGAAATGGCTTTGTCTTCAAGTGGTTAGAAGAGTGGGTGATGTGTGACATAAGCTTCTAAATGTTGTGCATAAAATGCCAGGACAGTTCAAAACCACCCCAAATGACCCCATTTTGGAAAGTAGACACCCCAAGCAAGCTATTTGCTGAGAGGCATGTCGAGTTCATGGAATATTTTATATTGTGACACAAGTTGCGGGAAAGAAAAAATGTTTGTTTTTTTTTTTTTTTTGCACAAAGTTGTCACTAAATGATATATTGCTCAAACATGCCATGGGAATACGTGAAATTACATCCCAAAATACATTCTGTTGCTTCTCTTGTATGGGGATACCACATACCACATGTGTGAGACTTTTGGGAGCCTCGTACGGGACCCCGAAAACCAAGCACCGCCTTCAGGCCCTTCTAAGGGCGTACATTTTTGATTTCACTCTTCACTGCCTATCACAGTTTCGGAGGCCATGGAATGCCCAGGTGGCACAACCCCCCCCCAAATGACCCTATTTTGGAAAGTAGATACCCCAAGCTATTTGCTGAGAGGTATTGTGAGTATTTTGCAGACCTCACTTTTTGTCACAAAGTTTTGAAAATTGAAAAAAGAAAAAAAACATTTTTTCTTGACTTTCTTCATTTTCAAAAACAAATGAGAGCTGCAAAATACTCACCATACCTCTCAGCAAATAGCATGGGGTGTCTACTTTCCAAAATGGGGTAATTTGGGGGGGGTTTGTGCCACATGGGCATTCCATGGCCTCCGAAACTGTGATAGGCAGTGAAGAGTGAAATCAAAAATTTACACCCTTAGAAATCCTGAAGGCGGTGTTATCGGGGCCCCGTACGCGGCTAGGCTCCCAAAAAATCTCACGCATGTGGTATCCCCATACTCAGGAGAAGCAGCTAAATGTATTTTGGGGTGCAATTCCACATATGCCCATGGCCTGTGTGAGCAATATATCATTTAGTGACTTTGTACAAAAAAAAAAAAATTGTCACTTTCCCGCAACTTGTGTCAAAATATAAAATATTCCATGGACTCAACATGCCTCTCAGCAAATAGCTTGGGGTGTCTACTTTCCAAAATGGGGTCATTTGGGGGTGTTTTGTGCCATCTGGGATTTTATGGCCTTCAAAACTGTGATAGGAAGTGAGGAGTAAAATCAAAAATTTACGCCCTTAGAAATCCTGAAGGCGGTGATTGGTTTTCGGGGCCCCTGTACGTGGCTAGGCTCCCAAAAAGTCCCACACATGTGGTATCCCCGTACTCACAAGAAGCAGCTGAATGTATTTTGGGGTGCAATTCCACATATGCCCATGGCCTGTGTGAGCAATATATCATTTAGTGACAACTTTTTGTAATTTTTTTTTTTGTCATTATTCAATCACTTGGGACAAAAAAAATAATATTCAATGGGCTCAACATGCCTCTCAGCAATTTCCTTGGGGTATTTACTTTCCAAAATGGGGTCATTTAGGGGTTGGGGTTGTACTGCCCTGCCATTTTAGCACCTCAAGAAATGACATAGGCAGTCATAAACTAAAAGCTGTGTAAATTCCAGAAAATGTACCCTAGTTTGTAGACGCTATAACTTTTGAGCAAACCAATAAATATACGCTTATTGACATTTTTTTACCAAAGACATGTGGCCGAATACATTTTGGCCTAAATGTATGACTAAAATTGAGTTTACTGGATTTTTTTTATAACAAAAAGTAGAAAATATCATTTTTTTTCAAAATTTTCGGTCTTTTTCCGTTTATAGCGCAAAAAATAAAAAAACGCAGAGGTGATCAAATACCATCAAAAGAAAGCTCTATTTGTGGGAAGAAAGGGACGCAAATTTTGTTTGGGTACAGCATTGCATGACCGCGCAATTAGCAGTTAAAGCGACGCAGTGCCAAATTGTAAAAAGTGCTCTGGTCAGGAAGGGGGTAAATCCTTGCGGGGCTGAAGTGGTTAATGTAGCGTACACACGAGGGGAGTTTTTCGACCGGACTGGTCCAACAGACTTTTGGCGGACTTGCAACGGACTTTCCCAACGAACGGACTTGCCTACACACGATCACACTAAAGTCCAACGGATTCATACGTGATGAGGTACGACCAGACTAAAATAAGGAAGTTCATAGCCAGTAGCCAATAGCTGCCCTAGCGTTGGTTTTTGTCCGTCGGACTAGCATACAGACGAGCGGACTTTTCGACCGGACTCGAGTCCATTGGAAAGATTTGAAACATGTTCCAAATCTAAAGTCCATCAGATTTTCGACCGAAAAAGTCAGCTGCAGGTCCAATGAAGCCCACACACAGTCGAATTGTACTCCGGACTTGGTCCAGCGGACCAGGCCAGTCAAAAAGTCCACTCGTGTGTACGCGGAATTAGTGGTTAAAAACCCAGAAAGGTATACAGTGGCTTGCGAAAGTATTCGGCCCCCTTGAACTTTTCAACCTTTTGCCACATTTCAGGCTTCAAACATAAAGATATAAATTTTTAATTTTTTGTGAAGAATCACCAACAAGTGGGACACAATTTTGAAGTGGAACGAAATCTATTGGATATTTTAAACTTTTTTAGCAATTAAAAAACTGAAAAGTGGTGCGTGCAAAATTATTCGGCCCCTTTACTTTCAGTGCAGAAAACTCACTCCAGAAGTTCTCTGAATGATCCAATGTTGTCCTAAATGACTGATGGTGATAAATAGAATCCACCTGTGTGTAATCAAGTCTCTGTATAAATGCACCTGCTCTGTGATAGTCTCAGGGTTCTGTTGAAAGCGCAGAGAGCATCATGAAGACCAAGGAGCACACCTAGCAGGTCCGTAATACTGTTGTGGAGAAGTTTAAAGCCGGATTTCGATACAAAAAGATTTCCCAAGCTTTAAACATCCCAAGGAGCACTGTGCAAGCGATCATTTTGAAATGGAAGGAGTATCAGACCACTGCAAATCTACCAAGACCTGGCTGTCCCTCTAAACTTTCAGCTCAGACAAGGAGAAGACTGATCAGAGATGCAGCCAAGAGGCCCATGATCACTCTGGATGAACTGTAGAGAACTACAGCTGAGGTGGGAGAGTCTGTCCATAAGACAACAATCAGTTGTACACTGCACAAATCTGGCCTTTATGGAAGAGTGGCAAGAAGAAAGCCATTTCTCAAAGATATCCATAAAAAGTCTCGTCTAAAGTTTGCCACAAGCCACCTGGGAGACACACCAAACATGTGGAAGAAGGTGCTCTGGTCCGATGAAACCAAAATCGAACTTTTTGGCCACAATGCAAAACGATATGTTTGGCATAAAAGCAACACAGCTCATCACACTCAACACACCATCCCCACTGTCAAACATGGTGGTGGCAGCATCATGGTTTGGGCCTGCTTTTCTTCAGCAGGGACAGGGAAGATGGTTAAAATTGAGGGGAAGATGGATGCAGCCAAATACAGGACCATTCTGGATGAAAACCTGTTGGAGTCTGCAAAAGACCTGAAACTGGGACGGAGATTTATCTTCCAACAAGACAATGATCCCAAACATACAGCAAAATCTACAAAGGAATGGTTCACAAATAAACGTATCCAGGTGTTAGAATGGCCAAGTCAAAGTCCAGACCTGAATCCAATCGAGAATCTGTGGAAAGAGCTGAAAACTGCTGTTCACAAACGCTCTCCATCCAACCTCACTGAGCTCGAGCTGTTTTGCAAGGAAGAATGGGCAAGAATTTCAGTCTCTCGATGTGCAAAACTGATAGAGACATACCCCAAGCGACTTGCAGCTGTAATCGCAGCAAAAGGTGGCTCTACAAAGTATTAACGCAAGGGGGCTGAATAATTTTGCACGCCCCACTTTTAATTTTTTTATTAGTTAAAAAAGTTTCAAGAATCCAAAAGATTTCGTTCCACTTCACAATTGTGTCCCACTTGTTGGTGATTCTTCACAAAAAAAAATTTTTTTATATCTTTATGTTTGAAGCCTGAAATGTGGCAAAAGGTTGAAAAGTTCAAGGGGGCCGAATACTTTCGCAAGCCACTGTATCTGTCTAAAAAAATTACCTGGTCTGGAAGGGGAGGAAACAGTCCAGTCGCCAAGTGTTCAAGTGCCAAGTGGTTAAGATACCATTTTGAGATGTATAGTGCGAAGAATTTGCAAGACTTCACTATCCATCAGTAGAGTTCTGTTAACCTAAGCTGCATCAAGGTTAATGGTGATTACTATATCCAAAAGAGGGGGCTTCTATCTGCGCTATGTGCACCCCCCCATCCATGAACTTGGAAGAAAGCTATTTGTAATTTACAAGCTGATATGCAACAATCCCTTACGGTACAAACCAATCTATGACTACACACATTATTGCTGCATTGCATAGAACATGTGCGTTTTTGGGTACAGGCTAGGGATGAGCTTCATGTTCAAGTCGAACCCATGTTCGACTCGAACATCGTGTGTTCGGCTGTTCGCCGAGTTACAAACGATATGGGCCGTGACGCGCCAAATTCGAGTGGTGCGTCACGGCCCATAATTCACTGCGGCATCGCAGTGCATTGCTGGCTGATAATTGGCCAATCATTTACTATTACCTGCATGCTTGGCCAATCACAGCGCCGTCTGTACAGAGAGTTCTACTGACAGGCAGGCAGGTGTTTTTACAGTATTTACAGCTACCTGAAGAAAATTGCTGGTGTTCTTCTGATCCTAATAGTCCTACTAGCTACAGTATTTACAGTCAGTGTAGTGCGTCCTCTGCACAGTGTGCACCTAAAGCTACCTGAAGAAAATTAGTGGTGTTCTTCTGATCCTATTAGTACAGTACCTCAGGCAGCTGCATTATTTACAAGTTAGTGTAGTGCGTCCTCTGCACAGTGTGCACCTAAAGCTACCTGAAGAAAATTAGTGGTGTTCGTCTGATCCTATTAGTACAGTACTGCAGGCAGCTGCAGTATTTACAATTTAATGTAGTGCGTCCTCTGCACAGTGTGCACCTAAAGCTACCTGAAGAAAATTAGTGGTGTTCTTCTGATCCTATTAGTACAGTACCGCAGGCAGCTGCAGCATTTACAATTTAATGTAGTGCGTCCTCTGCACAGTGTGCACCTAAAGCTACCTGAAGAAAATTGGTGGTGTTTTTCTGATCCTATTAGTATCGCAGGCAGCTGTAGTATTTACAAATCAGTGTAGTGCGACCCCCTCACAGTGTGCACCTAAAGCTACCTGAAGAAAATTAGTGCTATTCTTCTGATCCTATTAGTACAGTACCGCAGGCAGCTGCAGTATTTACAAGTTAGTGTAGTGCGTCCTCTGCACAGTGTGCACCTAAAGCTACCTGAAGAAAATTAGTGGTGTTCTTCTGATCCTATTAGTGTTGCAGACCGCTGTAGTATTTACAAGTTAGTGTACAGCGTCCTCTCCACAGTGTGCACCTAAAGCTACCTGAAGAAAATTGGTGGTGTTCTTCTGATACTATTAATACCACAGGCAGGCAGCTACAGTATTTACAGTTAGTGTACTGCGTCCTCTGCACAGTAGGGATGAGCTTCGAGTTCGAGTCGAACTCATGTTCGACTCGAACATTGGCTGTTCGCAAGTTCGCCTAACAGCGAACAATTTGGGATGTTCGTGGCAAATTCGAATGCCGCGGAACACCCTTTAAAAGTCTATGGGAGAAATCATAAAAAGTGTTTGGGGACCTGGGTCCTGCCCCAGGGGACATGGATCAATGCAAAAAAAAGTTTTAAAAACAACGTTTTTTTCAGGAGCAGTGATTTTAATAATGCTTAAAGTCAAACAATAAAAGTGTAATATCCCTTTAAATTTCGTAGCTGGGGGGTGTCTACAGTATGCCTGTAAAGGGGTGCATGTTTCCTGTGTTTAGAACAGTCTGACAGCAAAATGACATTTCGAAGGAAAAAACCCATTTAAAACTACTCGCGGCTATTGCATTGCCAGTCCGACAATACACATAGAAGTTCATTGATAAAAACGGCATGGGAATTCCACACAGGGGAACCCCGAACCAAAATTTAAAAAAGAAAATGACGTGTAGACCCCCCTAAATTCCATACCAGACCCTTCAGGTCTGGTATGGATTTTAAGGGGAACCCCGTGCCAAAAATCCATACCAGACCCTTATCCGAGCACGCAACCTGGCAGGCCTCAGGAAAATAGGGGGGGACGAGAGTGCGGGCCCCCCCTCCTGAACCGTACCAGGCCACATGCCCTCAACATTGGGAGGGTGCTTTGGGGTAGCCCCCCAAAACACCTTGTCCCCATGTTGATGAGGACAAGGGCCTCAATCCCACAACCCTGGCTGGTGGTTGTGGGGGTCTGCGGGCGGGGGGCTAATTGGAATCTGGAAGCCCCCTTTAACAAGGGGACCCCCAGACCCCGGCCCCCCCCTGTGTGAAATGGTAAGGCGGTACTTACCCCTACTATTTCACTAAAAAACTGTCAAAAATGTTAAAAATGACAAGAGACAGTTTTTGACAATTCCTTTATTTAAATGCTTCTTCTTTCTTCTTTCTTCTATCTTCCTTCATCTTCTTCTTCATCTGGTTCTTCCTCCGGCGTTCTCGTCCAGCATCTCCTCCGCTGCGTCTTCTATCTTCTTCTCCTCGGGCCGCTCCACACCCATGGCATGGGGGGAGGCTCCCGCTCTTCTCTTCATCTTCTTCATCTTCTTCTCTTCTTCTTTTCTTCTCTTCTTCTCTTCTTCATTTTCTTCTCTGGGCCGCTCCGCATCCATGCTGGCATGGAGGGAGGCTCCCGCTGTGTGACGGCGTCTCCTCGTCTGACGGTTCTTAAATAATGGACGCCATTACAGAGCGGGAGCCTCCCTCCATGCCAGCATGGATGCGGAGCGGCCCGGAGAAGAAAATGAAGAAGAGAAGAAAAGATGAAGAGAAGAGCGGGAGCCTCCCCCCATGCCATGGGTGCAGAGTGGCCCAAGGAGAAGAATATAGAAGACGCCGCGGAGGAGATGCTGGACGAGAACGCCGGAGGAAGAACCAGAAGAGCCAGAAGAACCAGAAGAAGAAGATGAAGGAAGATAGAAGAAAGAAGAAGCATTTAAATAAAGGAATTGTCAAAAACTGTCTCTTGTCATTTTTAACATTTTTGACAGTTTTTTAGTGAAATGGTAGGGGTAAGTACTCCCTTACCATTTCACACTGGGGGGAGGGCCGGGATATGGGGGTCCCCTTGTTAAAGGGGGCTTCCAGATTCCGATAAGCCCCCGGCCCGCAGACCCCCACAACCACCGGCCAGGGTTGTGGGGATGAGGCCCTTGTCCTCATCAACATGGGGACAAGGTGTTTTGGGGGGCTACCCCAAAGCACCCTCCCAATGTTGAGGGCATGTGGCCTGGTACGGTTCCGGAGGGGGGGCGCTCTCTCGTCCCCCCCTCTTTTCCTGCGGCCTGCCAGGTTGCATGCTCGGATAAGGGTCTGGTATGGAATTTAGGGGGACCCCCACGTCATTTTTTTTAAAATTTTGGCTGGGGTTCCCCTTAATATCCATACCAGACCTGAAGGGCCTGGTATGGAATTTAGGGGGACCCCCACGTAATTTTTTTTTAAAATTTTGGTTCAGGGTTCCCCTGTATCAATGAACTTCTATGTGTATTGTCGGACCGGCAATGCAATAGCCGCGAGTAGTTTTAAATGGGTTTTTTCCTTCGAAATGTAATTTTGCTGTCAGACTGTTCTAAACACAGGAAACATACGCCCCTTTACAGGCATACTATAGACACCCCCAGCTACGAAATTTAAAGGGATATTACACTTTTATTGTTTGACTTTAAGCATTATTAAAATCACTGCTCCTGAAAAAACGTCCGTTTTTAAAACTTTTTTTTGCATTGATCCATGTCCCCTGGGGCAGGACCCAGGTCCCCAAACACTTTTTATGACAATAACTTGCATATAAGCCTTTAAAATTAGCACTTTTGATTATTCATTTTGTGTCCTATAGACTTTAACGGTGTTCGCGTGTTCGAACAAACTTTTTTCCTGTTCGCATGTTCTGGTGCGAACCTAACAGGGGGGTGTTCGACTCATCCCTACTGCACAGTGTGCACCTAAAGCTACCTGAATAAAATTGATGGTGTTCTGATCCTATATTAATACCACAGGCAGGCAGCTACAGTATTTACAGTTATTTTACTGCATCCTCTACACAGTGTGCACCTAAAGCTACCTGAATAAAATTGGTGGTATTCTTCTGATTATATATTAATACCACAGGCAGGCAGATACAGTATTTACAGTTAGTGTACTGCGTCCTCTGCACAGTGTGCACCTAAAGCTACCTGAATAAAATTGGTGGTTTTCTTCTGATCCTATTAATACCACAGGCAGTCAGCTACAGAATTTACAGTTAGTGTACTGCATCCTCTGCACAGTGTGCACCTAAAGCTACCTGAAGAAAATTGCTGTTTTTCTGCTCCTATTAATACCACAGGCAGGCAGCTACAGTATTTACAGTTAGTGTACTGTGGTCTCTGCACAGTGTGCACCCAAAGCTACCTGAATAAATTGGTGGTGTTCTTCTGATCCTATTAATACCACAGGCAGGCAGCTACAGTATTTACAGTTAGTGTACTGCATCCTCTGCACAGTGTGCACCTAAAGCTACCTGAAGACAATTGCTGGTGTTCTCATACTAATAATACTACAGGCAGGCAGTTGATTCTGCTAGTTGCAGTATCAGTATATATATATATATACATCCCAGCTTTGTGCAGCTACATCTCACTGCAGGCCATTAGTATGTCTGGAAGGCCAACAAGGAGAGTCAGACAGTCACAAGCCAATAAAAGAGGGCAAGCAGGCTCTGTGTCTAGAGGCAACAGTGCTGGTCGTGGAGACGGTGCATCCTCATGAGCACATGGCCGTGGGACACGCTTGTCCTTTTCTTCGGCAGCTGGCCGTGTTGAGCCGCAACATGCGGAAGACTTGGTAGAGTGGATGACCAAGTCGTCCTCATCCTCCTCATCCTCTCTCACCCAGGCTCAGGGTACTTTGTCTGCCAGAGCAGCTGCCAACACGGCCTCTTCCCTTGGCACAATGGCATCAGTCACTCCTTCCCTAGCCCCACCATGTCCTCCTGAGGAGTCCCCCGAACTGTTTGACCACAGTGTTGGGTATGTGCTCCAGGAGGATGCCCAGCGTTTTGAAGGCTCTGATGATGGTACCCAGCTAGAGGAAGGCAGTAACCTGAGCCCAGAGAGAGGGGGGCACAAGAAGGACAGCAATCTGGCAGTCATGTTTCCCCAGCTGCAGCATACTGCCAGCTATGCTCCAGTGATGAGAAAGGAGGGGATGATGAGGTCACTGACCCATGTGGTATACAAAAATATATGACTCAGAGGGTTGGGTGTGTCATTGCCATCATCCCTCAAAACTTTAAGAAAAACAAAATCTACCTCAATGTGGGATTTTTAAGGCAATATATTGATGAAAAAATGATATATTATATTAAAAGTAATTTTTATTGATACAACAAAAAAAGAGGAATAGACTACAAGTGAACATACAAAGTAAATGTTTTAGAATATCCTATGATTAAAAAAGAACATCAAATAACATGAAAATTAAATGATGCATCCTACAGCTAAATACAAACACCACCCCAGTTGATACGATGGCGTCCAATAGCAGATTTTCAACGCGTTTCAACTTTTTATTGTCATAGCAAAGTCTTCCTCAGGGAAGGATTGCATCACATTCTAAGATTTCAAAAAATAACATAGTTACTGGTTGTATATATACACACATATCGCCTATATTTAGAAAAAACGCATTTCAACTGGAGAAAAACAAATGCAACTTACATTTAGCATGTAGCTGCATAAAGATGCTTTTTCAGTGCTGACAGGGGCCCTAATCACCAAATGCCTGTACCGCTCAACATCCTCTACGGGGCAGCCCGGTATATTTTAAAAGACCAATATTTGGCAGCCATAAAAGCAAAAGGGCTGAAAAACAAACAATATTTGAATGAAAAAGGTAATGATGATTTTCGGGGAGAGTACATCTCCAGAGAGATAAAAAAAGTGAAAAAATTGCAGATGAAAAATACCTTGAGTTAGTTGTGTAGCATGTGCAGATGAGGCTCCAGATGATTGGTAGCAGAGAGCCTTGGTCTTAAGGTACCTCTCTATTGAAAGCCAGTAATGAAATGCTGCCTTTGGCTGTCCCTGGCGTCCTAATATAGGGGATATGGGCGTGACTACAAGGTGGGCATTTGCATAAGTCTGAGACAGATCTCCTACTCATTGGTGGGCGTTTGCATCAATCTGAGAATAATCTCCTATTTATTGGTGGAACAGTGGGGGGGCGCGGCCTCTGTTGGCCGCCGTCAATTGCAGAAAGTATCCTTATATGGGAAGCTAGAGCGTCTCATAGCTTCATGTTGTCTTGGTGATGAACGCTTCCCCTCCTCCCTCCCTTCCCAGCCGCAGCATAAAGCCCTCCTCCTTCTACGTGTCCTATGGGGTGTGGGCGCGGCGGCAAGGAGGGAGAGGAGCATCCAATCACCTAGGCAACTATTTGTGCAAGAGACATGTAGCGTCCTCCCTCCCTTCCCGGCCGCAGAATGAAGCCCTCCTCCTTCTACGTGTCCTAAGGGGTGTGGGTGCGGTGGCAAGGAGGGAGGGAAGCATCAGGTCACCTAGGCAACTATTTGTGTGAGAGATGTAGCGTCGGAGTAATGTGACTCCGACGTCCGCTCACACAAAGAGAGAGAGCACCGTGTAATCTATACAGCGCTATTGGATGATATGTCGGAGCATCGGAGCACAGTGATCCCGATGCCTGCCAGGTATATAAGGAGAGGAGGGGTATTGTGTCACATGACTCCGACGCTACATCTCTCACACAAATAGTTGCCTAGGTGACCTGATGCTTCACTCCCTCCTTGCCGCCGTGCCCACACCCCTTAGGACACGTAGAAGGAGGAGGGCTTCATGCTGCGGCCAGGAAGGGAGGGAGGACGCTACATGTCTCTTACACAAATAGTTTCCTAGGTGATTGGATGCTCCTCTCCCTCCTTGCCGCCGCGCCCACATCATTACCTTTTTCATTCAAATATTGTTTGTTTTTCAGCCCTTTTGCTTTTATGGCTGCCAAATATAGGTCTTTTAAAATATACCGGGCTGCCCCGTAGAGGATGTTGAGTGGTACAGGCATTTGGTGATTAGGGCCCCTGTCAGCACTGAAAAAGCATCATTATGCAGCTACATGCTAAATGCAAGTCGCATCTGTTTTTCTCCAGTTGAAATGCGTTTTTTCTAAATATAGGCGATATGTGTGTATATATACAACCAGTAACTATGTTATTTTTTGAAATCTTAGAATGTGATGCAATCCTTCCCTGAGGAAGACTTTGCTATGACAATAAAAAGTTGAAACGCGTTGGAAATCTGCTATTGGACGCCATCGTATCAACTGGGGTGGTGTTTGTATTTAGCAGTAGGATGCATCATTTAATTTTCATGTCATTTGATGTTCTTTTTTAATTATAGGATATTCTAAAACATTTACTTTGTATGTTCACTTGTATTCTATTCCTTTTTTTTTGTTGTATCAATAAAAATTACTTTGAATATAATATATAATTTTTTCATCAATACATTGCCTTAAAAATCCCCCATTGAGGTAGATTTTGTTTTTCTTAAACTGACCCATGTGGTTGCCTGATAGGAGAGAGGAGGAGGAGGAGGAGAAGGCACATCACCAATGAGGCAGGATGCCCTCCAGGGGCTAGCTTAAGGGCAGCACACCGACTGCATCACACCGCAGAGCTCCGCGTGTGCAGGGCGCTGCTGTCTCTGTGCGTTATTCCGAAAGTTCTTTGGTGTGGGCCTTTTTTGAGACGAGTGCATCAGATCCTACCACTGCTATTTGCAACATATGTCTCAAGCGTATCTCGTGTGGCCAAAACGTCTCCCGCTTGGGCACCACATGCTTGACCAGACATATGTTGACCTGCCATGCAGTTTGTTGGCAAGCGTACCTAAAAGACCCACACCAAAGAACAAAGAGGACCTCTCCTTGCTGCTCATCAGCTGGGATCTCCAACCTCACTTTACCTTCAGTCTTCTCTGAGACCTGCACTGAGAGGAATGAAGGCGTAGAATTAGGTGTGTCACAGCCAAGTACTTGGGGGCAATCTGCTATCGGTACACTGACATCAGATTGTACCAGACAAATTTCCCTGCCCCAGCTGCTGCACCGCCGAAAGAAGTTTGCTCCCAGCCATCCACATGCCCAGCGGTTGAATGCTAGCTTGGCTAAATTGCTAGCATTTCAACCACTGCCTTTTCAGCTGGTAGACTCTGCCCCTTCTGGCTTTCTACAAGTCAATGTCTTGGCCTCGCTGGATACGGCGGTCAGCGGTAATGTGCATATTACCGCTGACTCATGGTCCAGCAGGCATGGACAGCGATGTTACCTATCTTTCACCGCGCACTGGGTGACTCTTCTGGCAGCTGGGAAGGATGCAGGACAGGGTGCAGTAGTGTTGGAGGTTGTTCCGCCACCACGCCTCCATAATACTACTAGTGGTGATTCTGCCACACCTCTCTCCTCCACCCCCTCCTCTTCTTCCTCCATGGCCTCTTCCTGTGCTGATTTGTCTTTGGAACCAGCGGTGCTCCGTAGGCGTTTAAGGGGCTACGCAAGCACGCAGGCCAAAAGATGCCATGTGGTGCTTGAGCTGGTGTGCTTGGGGGACAGGAGCCACACTGGGGCAAAGATTTTGTCAGCTCTGCAGGGGCAGGTTCAGAGGTGGTTGACGCCACACCAGCTTAAGCCAGGTATGGTGGTTTGCGACAATGGCACCAACCTCCTCTCCGCCCTCCGACAGGGACAACTGACCCATGTGCCCTGTTTGGCTCACGTCCTTAACTTGGTGGTGCAGCAGTTCTTGGACAGGTACCCGGGCTTACAGGATGTCTTGAGGCAGGCCAGGAAAGTCTGTGTGCATTTTTGCAGGTCATATAATGCCAGTGCTCAGCTGGCTGACCTCCAAAAGGAATTTAACCTGCCCAAGAACCGCCTAATCTGTGACATGCCCACCAGGTGGAACTCAACGTTGGCCATGCTGCAGCGGCTGCACACACAGCAGAGGGCCATCAGTGAGTACCTATGCAACTATGGCACCAGGACAGGGTCAGGGGAGCTTGTTTTTTTCCCCACGCCAGTGGGCCATGATCAGGGATGCATGCACTGTCCTGTCACCACTTGAGGAGGCCACAAGGATGGTGAGCAGTGACAGTGCATGCATCAGTGACGCTGTCCCCCTTGTCCACCTGTTGGAGCACACACTGCATGGAATAATGGACAGGGCAGTTGAGGCAGAACAGAGGCAGGAAGAGGAGGACTTCCTTAGCTTTCAAGGCCCCCTTTATCCAGACAGTGTTCCTGCTTGTCCGCCGATCACACAGGAAGAGAACGAGGAAGAGGAGGAGGAGGATTGTGTCAGCATGGAGGTGGAGCCTGGCACTCAGCATCAGCAGCAGTCTTTAAGGTATCATTTACAGTACCAAGAAACCCATGGACTTGTACGTGGCTGGGAGGAGGTGGCTGCGGATCATGTCGTCCTTAGTGACCCAGAGGACTCCGGACCGAATTCCTCAGGAAACCTACGCTGCATGGCCTCCCTGATCCTGCAAAGCCTGCGGAAGGATCCTTGTATTCGTGGTATCAAGGGGAGGGATGATTACTGGCTGGCAACCCTCGTTGATCCACGTTACAAGGATAAGGTTGCGGACCTCATTTTGCCATCACAAAGGGAGCAGAGGATGAAACATCTTCGTTTGGCCTTGCAGAAAGGTCTGTGCAATGCATTCCCAGAGACTGGGAGGTTACAAACTCCTGTTCCTGGACAACGTGTTGCTGAGGCTTCGGTCAGTCAAAGAAGGAGCCGTGGAGAAGGTGGCCGTCTGACCGATGCGTTCAGACAATTTTTTAGTCCGCAGCCCCAAGGTATGATCGGTTCCAGCAACCATCGCCAGCGTCTGTTTTACATGGTGCAGGTATACCCAGGGGCAAGATCTGACTTGGACACCTTTCCCACCGAAAATCCTCTGAGCTACTAGCCCGTCCTGCATCCAGCGTTCTTTCGGAAAGCACATTCAGTGCTGCTGGAGGCTTTGTAACCGATCACAGGGTGCGTCTGTCCACCAACTCGGTCGATCGACTGACCTTCATAAAAATGAATCAGTCTTGGATAACCACCAGCTACCAAGCACCTGATGCTGATGTAACCGAATAATTTTTTTTGAAATGTCAGATCCCTTCAAGACTGCCTATGCTGATGCTGAGTGACTATCCTGTTATGCTGAGTGACTTTCCTCTTCCTCCTCAATGATCATGCTGATATCTTGTAAGAATATTTTTGGTTCTGGACGCCGCCACCAGTGGCTAAGGCCAATTTTTCAGCCCCTAGAGTATTTGTGAGGGGTTGCAGTGTTGTGGCACCAGCACCAGTGCCTAAGGCCCAATTTTTCAGCCCTTGTTTAACAGGGGCGTGTTATTACAATTTTTGATGCAATACTTTGCAGCAGGGCTCGTTCCTGAGCTCCAACTAGAGTATCTGTGAGGGGTTGCAGTGTTGTGGCACCAGCACCAGTGCCTAAGGCCCAATTTTTCAGCCCCTGTTTAACAGGGGTGTGTAATTACAATTTTTGATGCAATATTTTGCAGGAGGGCTCATTCCTGCGCTCAAACTAGAGTATCTGTGAGGGGTTGCAGTGTTGTGGCACCAGTGCTTAAGGCCCAATTTTTCTGCCTCTGTTCAACAGGGACATGTAATTACAATTCTTGATCTAATATTTCACAGTAAGGCCCGGTTCTGTGCCCACCAAGAGTAACTGTGAGGGCTTACAGTGTTGTGGCAACACAAAACACCTAAGGCCGCAATTTCTGCAGAGTTTATACCGGTAGGGCAGGCCCCTACTTTCAAACATCCAACTTACAAACGACTCCTACTTGCAAACGGAAGGAGACAACAGGAAGTGAGATGAAATCTACCCCTAGTAAGGAAATTCTCTCTATGTAAGATTTAATATGGGAAAAACGTGTCTCCTCTCCACTGATGCTTTATCACCAATCCTTGTTTCACTAAAAACCCCAAATTGTCAAAAAACATTTGTCATTGGGACAGAAAGTGGAGGTGAAATCTTCTGAAGAGGTGCACAGACAGCAAAACAAATGTCACAGGGGTGATAACCCTTCCCTATGTTTTCCAAAAAGCTTAAAAATAGATTTTTTGGCTGGAGCTACACTTTAAAAATGTACCAGTTCAAAATTACAAACAGATTCTACTTAACAACAAACCTACAGTCCCTGTCTTGTTTGCACCACCTGTATACTGCTGTTCAGAGTATATAGGGCCTGGGGGCCCCACGTCTTTCCTTTTTTAAATTTGGGTGCGGGGTTCCCCTTAATATCCATACAAGACCCAAATGCCGTTTGTCTCACTGATTTTCATCCATATTGCCGGGACCTGAAATTATATTAAAGCCGCAAGCAGTTTTAAATGACCTTTGTTCCTTTAAAAATGTCATTTAGTGCAGGGACTATTCTAAGCACTGGAAACACGCGCCACTTATAGGCATACTATAGACACCCCCCAGGTACGATATTTAAAGGAATATTTCACTTTGTTTTCACTTTAAGCATCATTATAATCACTGCTCCCGAAAAAACTAGGACAATACCATGCAAATTAGCCTTTAAATTTAGCACTTTTGATTTTGAACATTCGAGTCCCATAGGGTTCAATGGGGTTCTAAAGTTCACGCAAATTTTTGGTCCGTTCGCAGGTTCTGGTGCGAACCGAACCAGGGAGTGTTTGGCTCATCCCTAGTACAGCCTAAGACTCATAGAAGGACAAGGCATACACTCTTTTGGGTTTAAAGCAAAACAAAACAAAAACAATTTCCTAGTAAGAAAAGTGCACAACAACTTTTTTTCTAGTTTCTTCTTTATGTGCTATGTCATAGAATCTTTGCAATAGAAGCAGTGGCTCTTGGGTCTGATTGGTGTACATATTTATGAATGTACATTGTTTGAATCAATATCAGTATGATAAAGTGGTATTAAAGTGGTTGTAAACCCTGTTACACCACTTGTACCTACAGGTAAGCCTATATTAAGGCTTACCTGTAGGTAATGTAAATATCTCCTAAACCTGCACGGTTTAGGAGATATTTACCATATGTGCTTGCGCCAACATCATTGGCCCATGCGCACTGAAGAAATAGCTCGATCGTGCCATTTCTAAAGGGTCTGTGCCGTGACCGGGACCTGCGCTGTGACCGGCGGCTCCCGCATGCACGTGGGAAAGATGTCATTACGGCTCCAGCCAATTACAGCGCCGGAGCCCGCGAACCTGGAAATAGCCCGCGAACCCGGAGACATGTCGCCAGTCACAGCGGTGTACAGGGACCACTGAAACAGCTTCAATCTAAGGTAAGTGTTTCATAATGAGCTAGTATGCAACGCATACTAGCTCATTATGCCTTTGTCTTGCAGTTTTTTTTTTTAATATGGGTGGCTTTAAACCCAAAACCAAAAAAAAAATGGAATAAATTGGTGATACCAATCATTAGATGTGGTGGCTGCATCAGTTTTTTTTTGGCTTTATTCCCTCTGTTTTCACCTGGTGATCTGGCCAGTAACATACCACCTGTATTAGTAAAATACAACTCTGGAGGAATGAGAAAAACAGGCACAATAGATAGCAGCATTGTCAGTCTGGGGAGAGGGTAATTCTAAATGTATTAGCAGATTTAGAACCACTTACAAATTGAAGCCAAACTCAAGCTCACACTTTATAAGAAGTAACAGCAAACATTTTTTCCTTTTACCATAAAGGTTTTACATAAAAGCTAATCATTTTAATCACCCCTGTCAGTGTTAAGTGGTTTGTCTCCATGTAAACTGACATATTCTGCTGGAGAGTTTGTACTGTGAAAAATAGACTTGCTAGCTGGATAACCAGATGAAAATAGAATAAAGAATATTGAAAAGAGGAAACAAATACAGCCCTCACATCTAGAATTAGTAATCTGCAATATAATAAATGTTTGCGTTTAGGTTTAATTCTGCTTTAATATTCTTCAACATGCTGAGGATATTTTAATACATATTCTTACTTAGATGGCTACCAGCTGACACTGCCAGCTGTCATACCAAGCTGTCACTGATAGTTTTGGTCCCCACTAACAATCAGTGTGGTTTCTGGATCATGTAAACACCATGTCAAATACGACAAAGTGATCACATGCAATTCTAATGCTTTCTTGAAGAAAAAAAAAACAGCTTGCAAAGGCCACTGCTATCTTTAGGTGAAAAAACAAGGCTTCCATAACTTTTAAGTAAAAATGAATTAAAAAGTAAAAAAGACACGCTGTTTTAAAATTTAAGGGACAGGGGGCGTGGCTAGCCGGCGCAGTGAATGGACGCTCACTGAAGGAGCTCCTCTCTGTCACGGGCCATCAGGCACAATTATAGCGACTAGAAGCCTCGTTTGGAAGAACAAACAGTGCGGTTCAGCTTGGGGATCCCTCAGGATGTCCTCCAGGAAAAGAAAAGAAGAAATATACCTGAATAAACTGCCGGATTACTTCATGTGGCAGCGCCAGTCTCTGGAGCAAGATGGCGGCGGCAAGCAGGGGAAAGGCACACGAGGCTCTCACTCACAGAGCAGCACTGCACAAGGGAGACGCTCGGGGCGCTCCTACAATACACCAGGGACTGAAAGCTACTCTTTACCTCCTTCAGCCTCATCTAGCCCAGGTAAAAGCAAACCAAAATTAGATCATACGGAGGAAGAAGATGAAGAGGTAAGCCTGAATTCATTGCAAGATGATACTAGAGAATTGCAGGACTCTATACCTGACTTCCCCACTGCTAATACACCGATACTGAATACCACTCTCAAAGACATGCTGATATTCCTAAGATCCACATTACATGCAGACATCCAGGCACTAACCAGACAATTTAAATCTGAAATATCAACAGTGAATAAAAGAATATCACATGTGGAAACGAAAATGGGAGAGTTTGCATGTACCTTTAATGAATTAGTGGAGGCCCACAATGACAGGGACGACGACATATTGCAAATGAAACTAAAATTGGCAAATCTAGAAGACAGATCCAGAAGGAACAACGTTAAAAAAAGGGGGATCCCTGAGACAGTTAAACCTCCAGATCTAAAACCCCACTTCATGCAAATGCTGAAAACAGTTCTTACAGAAGTACCACAAGAAGAACTTATTGTGGACCGTATCCACAGGTTGCCAAAGGCCAAACACATTGCTGCACACCTACCCAGGGACACCATTGTCAGGATCCATTTTTATCACGTCAAGGATCAGTTTATGGCAGCAACTAGAAACCGAGACTCCTTACCAGCGGATCTACAGGATCTTTCCTTTTACGCTGACCTGTCGGCCTTCACCATGCAGCAAAGGTGACAAATGGCTACCATTACGAAGCCCTTAAACAACCACCACATTACATATCGGTGGATATATCCAGCAAAACTTATGATCATAAAAGATGGCACTACGCATGTGATATCCAACATAAAGGATGGCCTCCGTCTCATGCGGGAATGGCAGATTATCCCACCTGATACCACCAACCTACTAGACTCATCTTCACTCCATATTGGAATCAAGGTAATCCGATACTATATTGCTATTTTGCATGAGTAATTACACTGTCGCTCACATAATCCCAACATGCCTATCAAAATCACATCTCTTAACGTTAAAGGGCTAAATAGCCCATACAAAAAGCAAATGGCATGGAAAGAAGCCAAAAACCTCCACAGTGATGTAATGTGTTTCCAAGAAACCCACTTTATCTCACATAAACCGCCTACCTTTCAACGCCGTCAATTCCCTCATATTTTTCAAGCAAATTATACCTAAAAAAAAAAGAGGAGTACCAATAGCAATTAAAGACCCAATACAATTCCAAAGTTTGGATGTTCATTTGGACGACTCAGGAAGATACAAAGTCCTCGTATGTGAACTGAACAGTGAAAAATATACATTGGTGAATGTATATCTTCCCAACACCAAGCAAATTTCATTTATAAAAAAAGGTCTGGAAAAAAGTCTCAGCAATGAGGCAAGGTCATGTCATCATGTGCGGAGACTTCAATATAGTCCCCAACAAAGAAATGGACGTATCCAGCCAAACAAAACACTCAAAAAGAAGAGCAACTCTAAATAATTTCATTTCCTCCTCGGGTTTGTATGATGTATGGAGATGTCAACACTTATCCGAAAAAGACTTTACATTCTGTCCTAATGTACATCACACGTATTCTCGTATAGATATGTTTTTGGTAGATAAGTTTATTTTGCAACAAATTTCGAAATCAGTTTTGCATTGTATCACATGGTCGGACCATGCTCCGATCTCTATGGTTGTGGGGGACCGTCGTACTGAGACCAGGGCTAACAGATGGCGAAACAATATTTACACATTATCTCAACTTCAAAATTTAGCACAAATTGAGAAAGCAATTAAAGAATTCTTTACCATCAATGCACCCTCGATGGACAATCCATTCACGCTATGGAATGCTCATAAAGTCTATATTAGAGGCTTGCTTATACAAATGAGTGCACGGGAAAGGAGACTAAGATCAGAAAGGTTGAATGAACTGCTAGATAAAATTCAAAATTTTGAAAATACAAATAAACAGCAATCCACACAAGACATCAGAGAAGCATTGTTTAAGACCAGACAAGACCTAAGAACCCACCTGATAGCACACCACAACCACCAGAGATTAAGATCTCTAAAAGCCCAGTCATACAGATATGGGAACAAGGCAGGGAAGTTATTAGCTCCACAACTAAAAGAAAAAAATTATAAAACAAAAAATCCCTTACATCATTAACCCTAAATTTAAACAGAAAGTTAATAATCCAAAGGAAATAGCAGACGCATTTAGCAATTACTACGAAAAATTGTACAATCTTAATACTGACCCAGACACACATCAACCCAATGACGCAATAATTTCTGACTTTTTAGACACAGCGCACCTACCTAAAATATCCCAAGAAGACTTATCCCTTCTGAACCAACCCTTTACAATACAGGAAATAGAAAAATCTATTATGCCCCGTACACACGGTCGGATTTTCCAACGGAAAATGTGTGATAGGACCTTGTTGTCGGAAATTCCGACCGTGTGTAGGCTCCATCACACATTTTCCATCGGATTTTCCGACTCACAAAGTTTGAGAGCAGGATATGAAATTTTCCGACAACAAAATCCGTTGTCGGAAATTCCGATCGTGTGTACACAAATCCGACGGACAAAGTGCCACGCATGCTCAGAATAAATAAAGAGATGAAAGCTATTGGCCACTGCCCCATTTATAGTCCTGATGTACGTGTTTTACGTCACCGCGTTCAGAATGATGGGATTTTCCGACAACATTGTGTGACCGTGTGTATGCAAGACAAGGTTGAGCCAACATCCGTCTGAAAAAATCCTAGGATTTTGTTGTCGGAATGTCCGAACAAAGTCCGACCGTGTGTATGGGGCATTAATCACCTTCCCCGCAACAAAGCCCCAGGCCCAGACGGATATTCTTCTGAATATTACCAATTATTTACCTCCATCCTAGCCCCTCATTTACTTCCAGTTTTTGAAGCAGCCGCCTAAGCCGCTACCCTCCCTAAGCCAGGTAAAGAATCCAACCTCCCACAAAATTTTAGGCCAATCTCTTTATTAAATTAGATGTTAAGCTACACGCCAAATTAATAGTGAATAGACTATCAACAGTACTACCTAAATTGGTAAATTATGACCAAGTGGGATTTGTGATGGGCCGTCAAACCACGGACGCTACCAGGAGAATGCTAAACCTGCTGCACATGGTTGGGGAAAACAAAGAGCCTTCTCTGCTTCTGACCCTAGACGCAGAGAAGACCTTTGATAGAGTGCACTGGGGGTACTTCGCCAAAGTTTTGGAAAAATTTGGACTTATCGGCCCATTACAAAAGGCCATACTGGCATTATACTCCTCACCTTCAGCATTTGTGTACACAGAAGGGATGTTTTCTAAACCATTCCTTATTACGAATGGAACTAGATAGGGGTGCCCCATGTCCCCCATAATATTCACCATGCTTATGGAACCACTAGCGGAAAAAATAAGATCCCACCCGAACATACAAGGTATTAAATCACAGGACCGTCAACATAAAATTTCATTATTTGCTGACGATGTCATCCTGTCATTATCAAAACCAGCTACCTCACTACCCGCAGCACATGATGTCCTAACTACTTCAGCAAGGTTTCCTATTATAAAGTAAACGCGTCCAAGTCCAACATACTAGGAATTCACATAAATAAACTCAAAAAATTCCTCAAAAATGCTCTACCATACCCATGAACAGCAGACTCTATTACATACTTAGGTATCAAACATGCACACCCCATAGCAAACTTGTATAGCGTCAATTATGCCCCATTACTGACCTCCTTCCAACCTGAATCTTCTAGACTCGGAAAAATTCACCTGACCTGGTCAGACCGCTTGGCAGCGTACAAAATGCTCATACTCCCTAAATTAATGTATATCTTTAGGGCATTACCAATACCAGTTCCAGCGTCTTTCTTTAGGTCAATGCTAAAAAAAAACTCTCAAACTTTGTATGGGCGGGGATAAGGCCCAGATGCTCCCCTGAAATACAGACCAAAAATAAATCCATAGGAGGCATGGGATTACCTATATTAAAGGATTACCCCACAGCTGCAGTCATGGACAAACTTAAAAATTGGTTTATTAATCCCATCGTAAAACCCTGGTGCCAATTAGAATTATCATGGCTAAATAAACTATCACCACTGTCATTTCTGATAGCTGCCAAGACGAACAAACACAGCAAAAAACCCATCCCTCCATCAATACAAGCAACAGCACAATCCTGGGAAGAAATTACTGTGAAAGGGAATGATTTTTACCCATCAACAAACATACCTATCCCTTTAGAAACTCTACAGTGGATAATTCCCAATATCAGACTTCACAACTGGACTGGCAATAACATACTAGACTTAACGGATATCACCTGTGGCGATAAGTTGCTACCATTTACAACATTACAACAGAAATTCTAAATCCCAAACTCAGAATTCTTGACATATACCCAAATTTCTTCCTATTTTCAAACAAAAACCACGCACATATCCATGATAGAGAAAGTATGGTCCTACCTTCAGTCAAACAATCCCAAAATGAAAGGTATAACATTGATATATAACTCGCTACACTCTAAAGATGCATTTACCAAACACAAACCATTAACTAAATGGAAAAAATAAATCGGTAAGGAGTTTACAGGTCTTCAATGAAAAAATGCTTTTAATAAAAAAACGCAAATTCTCAAGATGCTCTAACTTTGAAGAACTATCGCAGAAACTTTTGTTGAGGTGGTACTATACCCCTTACATAACAGCAAAATTCTCTGAAGATAATTCAAATCTATGTTAGAGAGGGTGTGGGCAGGTGGGGACCCTGACTCATATGTTATGGTCCTGTCCTAATTTGAGGAAATTCTGGTGGGCAGTTTATAAAATGTTATCGAAATTAACTGAAAGCAGGGTTTGTGCAAAGATAGAACAAGCTATCCTTAGTATAAATATGGACCAATTTCACCCCAGATATAGATGCATTGCAACACACGTATTACTTGCAGCAAGAATGGAAATAATGTGCAGATGGAAATCTACGGATGTCCCCACTGTGAAGGATGTCAAAATTAAAATTGACACAATAATAGAATATGAAAAAATTCTAGCACACAGAGGTGGAAGCTCACGTAAATTTGGAGAAAACTGGTCTCCATGGAAACTCTTTCCTTATTCCTTTCCTTAATCCCTTTTCTATATATACCTAGAGTACTCAAAAGTTGGTAAATTTCATAAATTACTCTACATTTCTAATATCCTAGTTGACTTAACTGACACATATTATTGTTTACTGGTTTGTGTACAGGAAAACAACACCGGGGGGGGGGTTCCTCTTTGGGCACAGATAGATCCCAATGGGGTGTCCGGGGGGAGCCTCTCCTCTACATCTTTCCCATGTCCATAATTTATGCTTTATAATTACTAGTCACTTAAAATATGTCAGTAGCAGTTTTACAATTTAAGTTCTATTATCCAACTTGTTAAATGGATATTCATGTGATATTATTCTATTGAAGTCTAGATGTAACAACATTTTTCATTACAATAATGTTTAACTGTACTCTTCCTCATCTCTTAAAATTTTCAATAAAAATGATTGAAACAAAATTTAAGGGACACCTAAGCTGGACATAGATTGATGAAAACGTGTCCGGTTTATTAGGGAGTGGCCGAATTTGGATCCATATGTGGCCAATTCTGTCCAACAGGATTCAACCATTAGACCACCTTCTGTCAAACAGACTCATGTAAGATGTATCCTCTATCCACCTAGCTTGTGTTGGTGATAGAATCTGTTATGATTATTATTATTTTTCATTCTGTCCACCCTAAAGCTTCGTACACACAATCAGATTTTCTGATGGTAAATGTTCGACGTCAGGCTGTTGGCGGTAAATCCGACCTTGTGTATGTTCCATCGGACAATTGTTTTTGGACTTTTCGCCAACAAATGTGGGCTAGCAGGTTTTCAATTTTTTTGCGAACAAATGTGTGTTGTCGGATTTTCCGATCGTGTGTACACCCAGTCCATCGGACAAAAGTCCAAAGTACAAACACGCATGCTCGGAAGCAAGGAAGAACCGGAAGCACTCGGTCTTATAAAACTAGCATTCGTAATGAAGATAGCACATTCGTGATGTGGCAAATTATTAAATCTCTCAATGCAGCGGATTCTTTTCTTCTTTATAATGGTATAATAATGAAGCTGCTTTGCTGGTGATATTCACAGAGTTCTGACAAATGTATTTCCTTTTTTTCTAGTGATCTCCAGAATATTTTTTTTTTCTAGTGATCTCCAGAATAATTTTTTTTGTGTCAAGTTACTACAAGACCATTATTATCTTGTATTTTTGAAGCTCAAAGATACAACTATGTTGATGTCCCTTGTTAATTTAACATATATACATAGTATTTTTGAAATGTACCTGCCTACTCACAAACAAACTGTCCTTTTTTAAGTAAAACACATAGCCAAGTATTTGTCAACCAAAAAAATGTTTAGTTTGTAGGGAGCACAAGGTCATATAAAAATCAAGAGGAAGGCAATGATGGAGAAACAGTTGTAATTGGTGAAGAGTTTGTACAGACATCAATTATGAGAAGTTCAAAATTGGTAACCTGAAGAGTCCATTAAATAGGGAGCACAATACGGTCTTGGACTCTGAGAGATCGGGAGCAGCAGCAGATGACATATATGTCCCGAGTGTCAGTACTAGGATCCCTTTAGGACCCAGCACAACTCACCTAACACAGCCTTTGCCTGGGAAACAACACTGATTGGCCAGCTCACCTTTAAATCACCTGTATCAGCATTCAGTCAGTGCTCGTGTTAGAGTTTACCTTGTGTTTGATCCAGTTGATATCTGCTCTGTGTATTTCGTGTAAGACCCGGCTCGTTTGACCCTGTTTGCTTGCTTCTGATTTGGTACCGTTTGGACTCTGATCTTCCTGTGTATGACCCAGCTTGCCTAGACTACGCTTTGCCTGATTCTACTGTAGTACCTTCATCTGCAGCGGTGAACTACAAGCACCAGACAACATCGATCCTTATCTGCAGCGGTGAACTACAAACACCAGTTAACATCTAACCTCATCTGCAACGGTGAACTACAAGGTCCAGCAAACATCTATTTTCATCTACAGCGGTGAACTACAAGTCCCAGCTGACCTGCTCTACTCAGACCTGCTCATGGTATGTGCACTTGTTCTTTGAACTCTTTGCATAAATCAGAACACCTGAACTGTTACCTGTTATATGCTCCTAGCCTGACACCGAGGCTGTGGTCTTATAATAGCCTGAGTTTTTTGTCAGACCAGACCCAGGCCATCACTCTCAATGCTTCCTTCCACACAAATAAACTAAATTAAATAAAAATGCATTCTCTACACCAAACAAAAAAACGATCAACTCAAATTAAACAAAAAGAAAATTATAAATGAAACTGCTGATAATCCCCAGCCCAGCGGCCTTGTTGGGGATGTTGTGGCTGCATTGGTCACGGTCTGCCATGTTGCTGTGGTGGGTGGGGTGGCTGTGGTGTTGGTGGAGGTGGTGGAGGATTACGGCTGATTTTGCATATGTGCGTTTTCGTGGTGATTTGGCCCCTCCTCCCCTTGTTTAGGAGCTGAAGGATCATCTCTTCGCACATGCTGCGTTGGTCCTCCTCCATATCCTTCAGCTTGTTTCCCGTCATGCAACCAAAAGCCCCCTGGGCATCAGGGGCCATGCTAATAGCACATGTGGCATGCCTGAGGAATGCAGTTGTGGCATCATTCAGGTTTCTCGATTTTCTGGCCCTTTTAGTTGGAGGGCGGAGGGTAGGAACCTGGGATTCAGTCTTGTTGCTGGGCTCTTGGCTGAAACTTTCCTGTGTATGAAAATGGGACATATTTTTAAGTTTTTGGTCATCAATCACACACAATTTAGAGCTTATGTTGCAAATTGACCCCAACAACCCCAGTTCCAATCATTTTTGGCCACTGCTGTTTATTGATATGTAAACCACTTTGTTAAATCAGAAATTTGGGATCAATAATCTCTAGTTAACATCATTCAATTTTTGCCCACAAATATGTTCAACAATACCTGGGTCAAGCTGGGCTTCTCCACATCTTCTTCCTGTGTTGAAGGACCAGGGTTGACCTCAGGAGCTGTTTCCTCAGCCGATGTGGAAGGAAGCATTGAGAGTGATGGGCGTGGTTCGCTTTGGTCTGACAAAAACGCAGGCTGTTGTAGTACCACAGCTTGGGGACATATACAGTATGTCATCTGCTGCTGCTCCGGATCTCTGGGAATCCATGACCTTCTTGCGTTCCCGATTATTTGTACTATGCAGGCTACCCATATTGGCCTTCAAATAATTAATGCCTGCCGTGGGATACACAGGCTTCACCAATTCCAACAGTTTCTCCATCTCTGCCTTTCTCTTGATTTTGTTGGAATAATCCCTGCATTTAACTTGCTATAGATATGGCAGCTCCCGATATTGTTGGATAAATTCCAGGTAAAAAATCAGGGGCTGTGACTTTATCCACCATTTTGCCTGCAAGACACAACACAAGACAAACCCTAATGTCAGGCTAAACTCTCATAATATGGTCCCAATATAGGCCTCAATCTCTAAGCAGTATAGGCCACTAACCACTGATGCCCCAATTTACAATTGTACCTTCGTTTAAATGTTCCTTTGTGCGATATTGATTATACGTCCTCCACTCACAGATCATTCCTACGGCCGTTACAGTGACCGCGCGTTATGCTTTATATACACTGCGCATGTGTGAAACTCCGCCCCTGTCCTTCTTTCTAGTGTATTCCCCACCTCTTCTCTTTCGGGGCAGTGGGAGAGCAAATGGTGGTGAGACAGCAGGTGTGAGCTGATTGTAGCAACAAGGAAAGCCCAGAGCAAGCCAGTTCCCGATCCGGGAGGAGATTTAAGGCCTCAAATATGTCCTTTGAAGAAATGGTGGAGATGGTGGACATCTTAAAGAGGACAGACTATGATGGGAACCATGGACAATACAGAAACCTAAATTCCAGAAAGGCCAAGATCATGGCTAAAGTTGTGAGAAGTCTGCAGAGGAATTTTTGGGTATGACGATCCAAGGATCAGTTGAGAAAACGCTGGTCAGACCTTAAATTGAGAGAGGAAGATCAGTATAGAAAGATCAGGAAAGTGCTGCAAAAAAGTATTTGTCGTGTGTTCCTATTATTATTATTACTTTAGTGCTGGTCCATGTTCTTTTCTTTACTGTTGTACAGTCTAAATTGCCAAGTTTTATGTTCGTGGACACAGGAATCATTCGCGTGACATTAAACATCGTTCGTTCGACCACTAATACTTCATTTTTGGGAGATGCAGGTTAAATACATTTCTTCAGGACTATTTTGATTAAAATAAGTTCATTAGATTGTTGTCTAGATGTGTTTGAAACTATAATGAAATGTCAACTTTATTCAGTGTCAGGAGAGGACACTCAGCAGCTGTTTACGCAGGAGCACTAGTGTGGGACACCATAACACCCTTGTCATGGTGTCCCACGCAGGTGCTCCAGTGGATACTAGGGGTCTCTCCATGTGTGAAACTTTCACAAAACAGGTAAGTATTCCAGCTTTTGAAAGGGAAAAAATCATGTATTCAGCTTGGAACTCTGCCAAAACAGACAATTGGAAGACACTTCCAAGCAATGTTTCATATTACTATTTCTAGCCTAACATATCTGTCTGCTAAGTATACCTTTTTGTATTCATGTAGGGGAGAAAAGAAGAGGGACATCTGGGGACACCAGTAACCCAGCACCTCCTGAACATCCTGAAGAAAGGCAACTCACCACACACCCTGAAGATGTGGATGCTGATGTGCAGGAAGTACTGGGTGAAGTTGTCGAAATGGTGTTGACCACAGGTCAGTGTCTGAGACCACAGCTTCAGGTAATAGATGGATGCCTGCATATTTTTAATACATGGTATGTTTTTTTATTTTTAGGTGATGTTGAAGTTGTGAAAGAAGAAAAATCACTTCAGCAGTGCAAGTACACAAATCCTGATCAGTGAGCTCATGGTGTGCAATCATGATTTGGAAAAAATTAAACAAAACATCCATGATGTACAAAACAGACTTTGCAACATCATATATATTTTAGGGAAAATCTTAAAAAAAAAAAAAAATGTTATAGTTGTCGCTATGCTGTACGTGTTTGTACATTTTTAAATGAATTGCAAAGCCAAATTTTGAAGATGCACACAAATTGAGACTCCAAATTTAGATTTCCCTCATGATCCCATGCCTAAAATGTGTGTCTTTCCCTACATCCATTTTGTTAAAGCCCCAAAACACACAGTTGGGCTGATTTACGAAGTGCTTGCGCCATGAGTTGCGGCGCACGCCGATATGCAAATGACATTTTCGGTATTTACAAAACATTTGCGCCAGTAATACAGCGCGATCCCCCATTTACTAGTCTCTTCCCAGCGCGCGGGAAGAGGCGATCGGTACGCCACTATAGACATGGCGCACGCCATCTTTAACTTAAAATTTAAACAAGCTAGAAGTGCCAATATTATGGGGGTGATGTGGGGTGATGTGAGGAAGTTTAGTACTAACTGCCCAAGTCACAAATATGCCCAAAATAGAATGAGAAAGTAACTTTCTGACAAGCCAGCAGCGCCAGCAAATACATTTAGAACTGCGGGAGGTGAATTTATGCACTGCGCATGCTCAAACGGCATTTGTGCTTGTACAACTGCATTGGTTCAGTGCGCCGGCAAAATCTTAGTAAATGTCAAGCAATGCTTGTTCACTTTGCGGCTATAATGAAGTGTCGGTCCAGCAATACACATAAAAGTTCATTGATAAAAACAGCATTAAGAAAATAAACAAAATTAAGAAAAAAAATGCGTGGGGTTCACCCGAAATTCAATACCAGGCCCTTCAGGTCTGGTATGGATATTAAGGGGAACCCCACACCAAAAAAAAAAATGGCGTTGGGGTGCCCCTCAAAATCCATACCAGGCCCTTCAGGTCTGGTATGGATCTTAAGGGGAACCCTGCGCCAAAATTTAAAAAAAAATGGCGTGGGGTCCCCCTAAAAATCCATACCAGACCCTTATCCAAGCACGCAACCTGGCAGGCCGCAGGAAAAGAGGGGGGTGAGTCTGGAATCTGGAAGCCCCTTTTAACAAGGGGACTGCCAGGTTGCGTGCTCGGATAAGGGTCTGGTATGGATTTTTAGGGAGACCCACGCCATTTTTTTAAAATTTTGGCACAGAATTCCCCTTAAAATCCATACCACACCTGAAGGGCCTGGTATGAATTTTGTGGGGGACCCCCACGCCAATATTTTTTTAAATTTTTGGCGTGAGGTTCCCCTTAAAATCCATACCAGACCTGAAGGGCCTGATATTGATTTTGAGGGGGACCCCCACGGCATTTTTTGTTTTATTTTGGCACGGGGTTCCCCTTAATATCCATACCAGACCTGAAGGGCCTGGTATTGAATTTCGGGGGAACCCCACACATTTTTTTTTTCTTAATTTTGTTTTTTTTCTTAATGCTGTCTTTATCAATGAACTTTTATGTGTATTGCCGGACCGACATTTCATTATAGCCGCAGGTAGTTTTAAATAACTTTTATTCATTATGAGCCAGTTCACACCACATGCATTTTTTTTCTGCATCAAAAACACACAGAAAGTAGGTCATATGGTTTTCAATGGCATAGTTCATACCAGTGCTTGCAGTTCCAGTGCGTTTCCAGTTCCAGAAAAAAAAGTAGAACGTGCTGCATTTTTTATGCACTGGACTGTACTGGGACGCTGTAAAATGCATCAAAAACTCACCAAAAACGCACTGGAACGCATCAAAAACGTGCATGCAGAAAAGCACCTGGAACACATCCGGACTGCGTTTCTATAGTGTGATCTGGCCCTTAGAGCCCCTAGGGCCAGTTCACACCATAGAACAGCAGTCCGGACGCGTTTCAGGTGCTTTTCTGCCTGCGCGTTTTTGATGCCTTCCAGTGCGTTTTTGGTGCATTTTTGATGCAGTCCCCCTCTTTTTTCTTAACCTTAAATAAGGACAATGTAATAAGAATATTCCTGTGCTACCCAATTGGAAAAAGAAAAGAAAACAAGAACTCAGAAAAATAGTAAAAACGCACATATGCGACTGGACAGCTGCATGCACCGAAGCAAGGGTCAGACATAAGCCCAAAATCAAACTGAGGTATAGGGGGGGAGTTGCTGCGCTAACCAGAAGAAAGCTGTAAATCTCTGTCTGTGGTCAATTAATAGAATGACATAAAATCGCATAATCGCATAAATAAGTGTTGACACTAAAAAACATTCAAGTCTTAATAATCAGCATCATGTGTATGTGAAAAAAAGTGCATAAAAAATCCTTTTCAATTGGTATATACTAAATGACAAAAAAAATCGCATGTAAATCGCATAAATAAGTGTTGACACTAAAAACATATAAATCAAGATAATCATGTGTTGGTGCACAAAGGGACATAAACACTACTTCATGCAAATAATTCTAAATAAAAATACATAGAATAAATCAGAAATAACCATCAAAAACATCTCCTTATAAATGGTGCAAAACGTACAAAGTGCCAGTGCTTAAAGGTGATCTAGATATCGCAAATAAAACACATCAATCCAACGCAATATGGATAAAAAATAATATAAATAAGTGTCCCAATAATAGTGATATAAAATATATTGTGCTGGCCTGTGACATGCCAGTAAGCGCAGCAAACTTAAAGTGCCAGTGTAAAAGTCATTGAAGGTGCAAAAACTGAAAATTGTATCATACTTACCGTAATTTTCTTTCCTGGTGCCTATCCATGGCAGCTTACTAGTGCTAGAGCTCCGCCTCGACTCCTCCCTCAGGACCAGTGAATAGCATAAATTAAAGACGTAGCCCCTCCCCCAACATTCTCCGTCAAATAGAATACCGAGGGTGGGAGCGTATGCTGCCATGGATAGGCACCAGGAAAGGAAAATTACGTTAAGTATGATACAATTTTCCGTTTTCCTGGTGCCTCCATGGCAGCATACTAGTGATAAATAACTAGCTGACACGGGTGGGATAATGCTTAACAATAAATGTTTAATTAGAATGAGACATTGCAGCCTGGACTGCCCTTCTCAACCGTTGAGAGCTCCTGGGTCGATATGGTAGTGTCTGAGGAAAGTATTGTGAGAAGACCAGGTGGCGGCCCTGCACACCGTCTCTAATGACACGTTAGCCCTTGCTGCCCAGGAGGTTGAGACTGCCCTTGTAGAATGAGCATTCACTCGGGATGGAGGTTCCATATTCTTCATCCTGTATGCCTTCTGGATTAGCTTTACCACCCAAGATGCCAGAGTTCTGATGGAGGCTTCTTTGCCCTGTATTTACCGAATGGTACAATAAAGAGTCTTTCCGAGCACCTGAAGGATCTGGTGGCTTCTAGGTAGGCTCTGAGCACTCTGGATATGTCCAGCTCGTGACAAGATTCCGAATCTGCTTCAGTAAATACTGGTAGTGCCCAGGGCTCCAAAAGGTGGTTTGGAGTAGTGACCTTAGGCGTGAACCCCCGAAGGGGACGAAGTTCCACTCTGTCGTGGAAGAAAGAGATGTGGTCATCACCTATTCCTAAAGAGTGGAGTTCTGAGATCCTTCTACCAGATGTAATTGCTAGCAGGAAAACCGTCTTTAGTGTTATGTTCCATATTGCCAGTTGTTCCACTGGGGCAAATGGATGGTCAGAGAGGACTTCAAGGACCAGGGATAAATCCCACTTGGGAAAAGACCGTCTGACAGGTGGACGAATCTTTAACACTCCTCTGAGGAAAGTGACTACTAAGGGCTCTTCTGCCCATCTTTTATTTGTTGCGGCAGAAATTGCTGCTACTTGCACTTTGAGGGAACTTAGGCCAAGACCCAGATCAAGTCCTGTCTGGAGGAAACCGAGAACATCTGATGTATAAGGACAGATTGGATCAAACTCATTTGAGGTAGCAAATGACAAGAACTTGTCCCATATTTTGGAATATATAGCATTGGTTGCTGGCTTCCTAGGTCCTAGGAGGGTTGTTATGACCCCTGGGGAACATCCAAGGGCCTCGAACCTTCGCCTCTCAACCTCCAGATTCGAAGATTGAGCTTCTGAGGATTTGGATGAACTAAACTGCCCTGCGTCAGAAGTTGAGGGAAAGGAGGGATCCTGACTGGAGGGCTCACACTGAGGCGCATAGCTAGAGGAAACCAGGGTCTCTTCGGCCAATATGGGAGTACTGCCAATACCTGGACTGTCTCTCTGAGAAGTCTCAGGAGGAACTTGAATATTAATGGCCGGGGGGGAAAGGCATATGCGGTGGTGAACCTCCAGGGGCATGACAGGGCATCTACTTCCTCGGCTTGCGTATACGGCAGGCGAGAGAAGAATCTGGTCAGTTTGGCATTCTCCGGAGTGGCAAATAGGTCTACCTGAAGAGGATCCCAGAGGTTGGCAATCTGACGGAAAACCTGATGATGAAGAGCCCACTCGTTGTTGTCCAAGAAGTTCCTCGACAGCGTGTCTGCTTCCGTGTTCAACCTTCCCGGGAGATACATCGCCCTGAGGTCTAGGATGTTCTTCTCTGCCCAGAGCATAATCGGCTCTACTTCCCTGAGGAGTGATGTGCTGCGAGTGCCCCCCTGCCTCCATAGGTACGCGACAGCTGCCCTGTTGTCCAGGCGTAAAAGTACTCTCTGGCCTCTGATCTGAGAAGCCAATGAAGTTAGGGCCAAGAACGCTGCTCTCATCTCCAGTATGTTGGACACTACCCCCTGGATGGAACAGGACCATCTTCCCTGTATCCTGGTTTCCCCGCAATGGGCTCCCCAGCCCTGTCCACTTGCGTCGGACGTAACTGTGATCCAGGAGAGGGAACCCAGATGACGAGGTTTGGAGAGGTTTTCCGGGAGAGTCCACCAATGAAGGCTCCTGCGCATTGCTCCCGTCAGCAGAATTGTCTGAGAGAGTCGCTGTTTCTTCCACTGCGCAAAGAAACCCATCTGAAAATACCTCAAATGCCAATGGGCCCAAGGAATCATCGGTATACAGGCAGACATTGTGCCAATGAGGCTCAGGCATTGCGATGCCGTTAGGTACCGGCTCGCAATGGTTTTGACCATCTTCTGGATAATAATCCTCATCTTCAGGGATGGTAATGACACTGTCCCCTCCCGGGTGTTGAACATCGCACCTAGATAGATCATCCGCTGTGTAGGCGCGAGCTGACTCTTCTCTGAGTTTATTAACCATCCTAGTTCTCTCAGGGACTGGAGAAGAATGTCTCGGTGATACACCAACTGACCCGGACTGCTTGCTAGGAGGAGGATGTCATCCAAATAGTGGTATATCCTCAAACCCCTCTCCAACAGGGGAAACAAAACGGATATTGGAATCTTGGTGAATACCCTGGGGGAGGTGCACAGACCGAAGGGCAGGGCTTGAAACTGCAGGTGGATCCGTCCTACTGCAAATCTGAGATACTTCTGAAAGGCAGGTAGAATTGGCACGTGTAAGTACGCATCCTGCAGGTCGACTGAGATCATCCAATCTGTTGGCTGCACTGCCTGAATAATTGTTTGTAGAGACTCCATCTTGAAGCTTTCTGGGTGTATGTGCCTGTTGAGCCTTTTTAGATCTATCACAGGTCTCCATCCACCCGTTCTATTTGGGACCAGAAATAGAGTGGAATAGAAGCCTGCGAAACGCTCCGCCAAAGGAACCGGCACAGCTGCTCCCTGAAGTTGGAGTGATGATACGAAGTGCCTTAGGGCTTGAGCCTTCAGCGGAGAGGATGGAATTTCTGTTCTCATGAACAAATTTTGAGGTGGAGGATGAGAGAAACTCCAAAAGTGTCCCCATTGGATTGTTGACAGAACCCAGGGATCCTGGCATTTGCTGGCCCAGACTGGAATAAAGAATTTTAGTCTGGCTCCCACCGGGAGTGTCTGGGCTAATCTGGCGTCAAAAGGATTGCTTCTGCTCATGTGGAGTCGGAGGGGCCTTCGACTTTCTGCCCAAGAAGGATGCCTGAGTGCCCCTCCAGGGTCTTCTGCCGTCTCTGAACTGCCTTGATTGTCTGAAATCTCTAGGGTTTGACTGGCGGAACCTGGAAGAACCCCCTCTGGATCTTCGCATCCTTCTGTCTTGGGGAAGCATACCTGACTTTCCTCCTGACAACCTAGATATGGCTTTATCCATCTTGTCTCCAAATAATGCCTTCCCGTCGAACGGGATTTTGCACCAATTTTGCTTGGAAGCCAAATCCGCCGTCCAGGGCTTCAACCACAAGGCCCTTTTCGCCATTACTGAGTGCAGCATAGATCTTGCTGAACACCTAATTGTGTCTATAGCTGCTACTCCAACGAAGTCTGCTGACAATCTAATTTCTTCCAAGTCTTTAATTATGTCTTCCTTGGGGACATCCTGGCATAGAGCTGTTTCAATGTTATCCGTCCAAGCTCTAATGGCATTAGATACGGAGGTGAGGGCGATCGCTGGCTTACATGCCGCTCCTGCAGCTAAATAGCTCCTCTTGAGGTCCAGATCGATTCTTCTGTCAAGAAGATCCTTGAAAGAAGTGGAATCTTCCATGGGCAGGGTAATATTCTTTGCGAGTCGCACCACTGATGCGTCTACCACCGGCATGGAGTTCAGTGACTGTGTTCCCGACTCCGGTAGGGGATACAATTTATTGAAACGGCCCAATGACAGCTTTTTATCAGTTCTTGACCATTCGTTTTGAATGACTTGACTAATTTCTCCCATCAAAGGGAAGAAAGCCTGTTTCCTTTTAAGGAATGGGAAGTAGCTTTTTGCTTCCTGGGGAGGTTCTTCAATATCCTCCCAAGCTATTGCAGCTCTAACTGCCTGGATAAATGGTTTTACCAATGAATGGCTGAAGCCAGAAGGATCTGACTCATCTGACGAATCCCCCGAGAGGTCTTCAGGTGGGGAATCTCTGGCCAGTCGGCCTGATGGAGGTAGAGGCGTACTGGCTGCGGAAGGACCAGGAAGAACAAGTTCAACATCCTGAGTCTGGGACGTCTGCGGGACTGGCTGGGCAGGAACCAAGGCCGCAAGCTCAGAGAAGGAGTCCTTCATAGTTCTTTTGAGCAGGTCCACCACCTGTTGGTTTTCTAACTCGCGGCTGGATGCATAGTCCGCGAAACAGTCCTTGCAGACTACTTTGTTCGGCAGCGGACTAGCCCCACAGGTCCAGCACTTCTTCTTCTTATAGGATCTAGGAGAGGGGGACCGATCCCGTCTTCTGGATCTTGATCTATGTCGAGAAGAATGGGACTCACGTCTTGACGAGCGGGACCGGTGTCGTGAAGACCGAGATCTGCGACTTGGGCTGTCGTCATCGCGGTGCCTTTATTTTTTTATTTATTTTTTTGTTTTAAGTTACTTTCCTGGTGCCCTCATGGTAGCACATGCATGGATTGTGCATATGCTGCCATGGATAGTGACCAGGAAAGTAACATTTCAGAGTGGTAAGTAATCCATTTTCTTTTTGAGCAGTGGTTTTCAGCCTCAGTCCTAAAGTACCCCCCCGACAGGACATGTTTAGGAAACTTATCTTATCTAAAATAGCTGTCCAAAATACAAAACCATTGACTTTGATTTAAAGCACCTGTGAAAGAGTTTTATTTATTTTTATTTTTTTTTATGGTTGGGTTTTGTGTCCGTTTTCTTAACCACTTGCCGACCGTCTCACGCCTATATACGTGAGCAGAGCGGCACGGGCAGGCAAAATCACGTACCTGAAACGTGATTGCCTTCCCGCGGGTGGGGGGTCCGATCGGACCCCCCCCGGTGCCAGCTGCGGTCGGCATTTGGTTGGAAGCGATGGGAGACGAGGGGGAGGCCATCCGATCGTGCCCCCCCCCTCGCGATCGCTCCCAGCCAATGAGAAACATCCCCTGCCTCTGTATAGTACACAGAGGCAGAGGATGTGATGTCATCTCTCCTCGGCTCGGGAGTTTCCGTTCCAGCGCCGAGGGGAGATGACATGTAAGTGCACCAACACACACACACACACAGTAGAACATGCCAGGCATACATTACACCCCCGATCCCCCCCCGATCGCCCCCCGATCCCCCCCAATCACCCCCCCCTGTCACAAACTGACACCAAGCAGGTTTTTTTTTTTTTTTTTCCTGATTACTGCATAGTGTCAGTTTGTGACAGTTAGCAGTGTTAGGGTAGTGACTGTTACCCCCCTGTAGGTCTAGGGTACCCCCCTTACCCCCCCTAATAAAGTTTTAACCCCTTGATCACCCCCCCTCACCAGTGTCGCTAAGCGATCATTTTTCTGATCGCTGTATTAGTGTCGCTGGTGACGCTAGTTAGGGACGTAAATATTTAGGTTCGCCGTCAGTGTTTTATAGTGACAGGGACCCCCATATACTACCTAATAAATGTTTTAACCCCTTGATTGCCCCCTAGTTAACCCTTTCACCACTGATCACCATATAACCGTTACGGGTGACGCTGGTTAGTTCGTTTATTTTTTATAGTGTCAGGGCACCCGCCGTTTATTACCAAATAAAAGTTTAGCCCCCTGTAGGTCTAGGGTACCCCCCTTACCCCCCCTAATAAAGTTTTAACCCCTTGATCACCCCCTGTCGCCAGTGTCGCTAAGCGATCATTTTTCTGATCGCTGTATTAGTGTCGCTGGTGACGCTAGTTAGGGACGTAAATATTTAGGTTCGCCGTCAGTGTTTTATAGCGACAGGGACCCCCATATACTATCTAATAAATGTTTTAACCCCTTGATGGCCCCCTAGTTAACCCTTTTACCACTGATCACCGTATAACCGTTACGGGTGACGCTGGTTAGTTCGTTTATTTTTTATAGTGTCAGGGCACCCGCCGTTTATTACCGAAAAAAGGTTTAGCCCCCTGATCGCCCGGCGGTGATATGCGTCGCCCTAGGCAACGTCAGATTAGCGCCAGTACCGCGAACACCCATGCACGCACCGTACACGCACCGTACACCTCCCTTAGTGGTATAGTATCTGAACGCATCAATATCTGATCCGATCAGATCTATACTGGCGTCCCCAGCAGTTTAGGGTTCCCAAAAACGCAGTGTTAGCGGGATCAGCCCAGATACCTGCTAGCACCTGCATTTTGCCCCTCCGCCCGGCCCAGCCCAGTCCAGCCCACCCAAGTGCAGTATCGATCGATCACTGTCACTTTTTTTTGTAGCGTTTTGGTGAACTGGCAAGCACCAGCGGCCTAGTACACCCCGGTCGTAGTCAAACCAGCACTGCAGTAACACTTGGTGACGTGGCGAGTCCCATAAGTGCAGTTCAAGCTGGTGAGGTGGCAAGCACAAGTAGTGTCCCGCTGCCACCAAAAAGACAAACACAGGCCCGTCGTGCCCATACTGCCCTTCCTGCTGCATTCGCCAATCCTAATTGGGAACCCACCGCTTCTGCAGCGCCCGTACTTCCCCCATTCACATCCCCAACCAAATGCAGTCGGCTGCATGAGAGGCATTTATATATCCTCCCAAGTACCCCTACCCAACGAACCCCCCCAAAAAAGATGTTGTGTCTGCAGCAAGCGCGGATATAGGCGTGACACTCACTATTATTGTCCCTCCTGTCCTGACAATCCTGGTCTTTGCATTGGTGAATGTTTTGAACGCTACCATTCACTAGTTGAGTATTAGCGTAGGGTACAGCATTGCACAGACTAGGCACACTTTCACAGGGTCTCCCAAGATGCCATCGCATTTTGAGAGACCCGAACCTGGAACCGGTTACAGTTATAAAAGTTACAGTTACAAAAAAAAGTGTAAAAAAAAAAAAAAACACAAACAAAAAAAAAAAAAAATAGTTGTCGTTTTATTGTTCTCTCTCTCTATTCTCTCTCTCTATTGTTCTGCTCTTTTTTACTGTATTCTATTCTGCAATGTTTTATTGTTATTATGTTTTATCATGTTTGCTTTTCAGGTATGCAATTTTTTATACTTTACCGTTTACTGTGCTTTATTGTTAACCATTTTTTTGTCTTCAGGTACGCCATTCACGACTTTGAGTGGTTATACCAGAATGATGCCTGCAGGTTTAGGTATCATCTTGGTATCATTCTTTTTAGCCAGCGGTCGGCTTTCATGTAAAAGCAATCCTAGCGGCTAATTAGCCTCTAGACTGCTTTTACAAGCAGTGGGAGGGAATGCCCCCCCCCCCGGTCTTCCGTGTTTTTCTCTGGCTCTCCTGTCTCAACAGGGAACCTGAGAATGCAGCCGGTGATTCAGCCAGCTGACCATAGAGCTGATCAGAGACCAGAGTGGCTCCAAACATCTCTATGGCCTAAGAAACCGGAAGCTACGAGCATTTTATGACTTAGATTTCGCCGGATGTAAATAGCGCCATTGGGAAATTGGGGGAGCATTTTATCACACCGATCTTGGTGTGGTCAGATGCTTTGAGGGCAGAGGAGAGATCTAGGGTCTAATAGACCCCAATTTTTTCAAAAAAGAGTACCTGTCACTACCTATTGCTATCATAGGGGATATTTACATTCCCTGAGATAACAATAAAAATGATTTAAAAAAAAAAATATGAAAGGAACAGTTTAAAAATAAGATAAAAAAGCAAAAAAATAATAAAGAAAAAAAATAAATAAATAAAAAGCACCCCTGTCCCCCCTGCTCTCGCGCTAAGGCGAACGCAAGCGGCGGTCTGGCGTCAAATGTAAACAGCAATTGCACCATGCATGTGAGGTATCACCGCGAAGGTCAGATCGAGGGCAGTAATTTTAGCAGTAGACCTCCTCTGTAAATCTAAAGTGGTAACCTGTAAAGGCTTTTAAAGGCTTTTAAAAATGTATTAATTTTGTTGCCACTGCACGTTTGTGCGCAATTTTAAAGCATGTCATGTTTGGTATCCATGTACTCGGCCTAAGATCATCTTTTTTATTTCATCAAACATTTGGGCAATATAGTGTGTTTTAGTGCATTAAAATTTAAAAAAGTGTGTTTTTTCCACAAAAAATGCGTTTGAAAGTCGCTGCGCAAATACTGTGTGAAAAAAAAAAAAATGAAACACCCACCGTTTTAATCTGTAGGGCATTTGCTTTAAAATAATATATAATGTTTGGGGGTTCAAAGTAATTTTCTTGCAAAAAAAAAATAATTTTTTCATGTAATCAAAAAGTGTCAGAAAGGGTTTTGTCTTCAAGTGGTTAGAAGAGTGGGTGATGTGTGACATAAGCTTCTAAATGTTGTGCATAAAATGCCAGGACAGTTCAAACCCCCCCAAATGACCCCATTTTGGAAAGTAGACACCCCAAGCTATTTGCTGAGAGGCATGTCGAGTCCATGGAATATTTTATATTGTGACACAAGTAGCGGGAAAGAGACAACTTTTTTTTTTTTTTTTTGCACAAAGTTGTCACTAAATGTTATATTGCTCAAACATGCCATGGGAATATGTGAAATTACACCCCAAAATAAATTCTGTTGCTTCTCCTGAGTACGGGGATACCACATGTGTGGGACTTTTTGGGAGCCTAGCCGCGCACGGGACCCCGAAAACCAAGCACCGCCTTCAGGCTTTCTAAGGCCGTAAATTTTTGATTTCACTCTTCACTGCCTATCACAGTTTCGGAGGCCATGGAATGCCCAGGTGGCACAAACCCCCCCCAAATTACCCCATTTTGGAAAGTAGACACCCCAAGCTATTTGCTGAGAGGTATAGTGAGTATTTTGCAGACCTCACTTTTTGTCACAAAGTTTTGAAAATTGAAAAAAGAAAAAAAAAATTTTTTTTTCTGGTCTTTCTTCATTTTCAAAAACAAATGAGAGCTGCAAAATACTCACCATGCCTCTCAGCAAATAGCTTGGGGTGTCTACTTTCCAAAATGGGGTCATTTGGGGGGGGTTTGTGCCATCTTGGCATTTTATGGCCTTCAAAACTGTGATAGGTAGTGAGGAGTAAAATCAAAAATGTATGCCCTTAGAAATCCTGAAGGTGGTGCTGGGTTTTCGGGGCCCCGTACGCGGCTAGGCTCCCAAAAAGTGCCACACATGTGGTATCCCCGTACTCAGGAGAAGCAGCTGAATGTATTTTGGGGTGCAATTCCACATATGCCCATGGCCTGTGTGAGCAATATATCATTTAGTGACAACTTTTTGTAAATTTTTTTTTTTTTTTTTGTCATTATTCAATCACTTGGGACAAAAAAAAAAAATATTCAATGGGTTCAACATGCCTCTCAGCAATTTCCTTGGGGTGTCTACTTTCCAAAATGGGGTCATATGGGGGGGTTTTGTACTGCCCTGCCATTTTAGCACCTCAAGAAATGACATAGGCAGTCATAAACTAAAAGCTGTGTAAATTACAGAAAATGTACCCTAGTTTGTAGACGCTATAACTTTTGCGCAAACCAATAAATATACGCTTATTGACATTTTTTTTACCAAAGACATGTGGCCGAATACATTTTGGCCTAAATGTATGACTAAAATTTAGTTTATTGGATTTTTTTTATAACAAAAAGTAGAAAATATCATTTTTTTTCAAAATTTTCAGTCTTTTTCCGTTTATAGCGCAAAAAATAAAAATGGCAGAGGTGATCAAATACCATCAAAAGAAAGCTCTATTTGTGGGAAGAAAAGGACGCAAATTTCGTTTGGGTAGAGCATTGCATGACCGCGCAATTAGCAGTTAAAGCGACGCAGTGCCGAACTGTAAAAAGTGCTCTGGTCAGGAAGGGGGTAAATCCTTCCGGGGCTGAAGTGGTTAAAATTGGCTTAGCTTCCTGTGACATAGCCAAACAGGAAGTAAGAGTAAAACCCTAACAATATTTTTCCTTGGGGACACACAGGTCAATCTAACTAGTGCCCCCATTATGCAAATTGCACTCTAGCACTTTGTTGTGTACACCCCAAATTATTAGGTATTTTGGGGTTTATTAAAGGCAAATCCTTTCTGCAATACAAGTGTAGTTGATGAAAATCAGAGGTGAAGCACTGGTGATTTTATCATCCAATCATGTAGAGGCAAAGATGCTGTTTTTTTTTCTTTTCCTTGCATGTCCCCCTCGGCTCTCCAGCAACTGCACTTATAAGTGCACTTGTAGTGCAAAGTGGATCTACCTTTTAGTAAATAAACCTCAAGATACATAATAATTTGGGATGTACATGGCAAATCCTGGAGTGCAATTTCCCGAATGGGGAAACTATTTAGATTGACCTGTGTGTCCCCAAGGACATACATTGGTGGGGTTTTACCCTCACTTCCTGTTTGGCTATGTGACAGGAAGTGAATAATTTTGAAGGAGAAATTGGCAAAATTTGGGAGGTGTCTTCACCCTATCAGGGGTGTAAACATCACCCAAAACTTCTAATCCCTCTGCAGTCTATCCCCAAGCAAAAATAAGAGAGGATTTTATTTAGGGTTGCCACCTCATCCCTTTTAAACCGAACACATATTAATTACACAGGTTCTGTGGCTGATTAAGGTGGTAATTAAACTCACTCGGTGCCTTATCTGCATTTAATTAGCCTCAGAACCTGTGTCATTCATATGTGTTTGGGTTTAAATGGATGAGTTGGCAACCTTAATTTTAATTAGTGTAGCCTCCCTGGCGGTTTTCCTGAGTGTGGCTCGGGGTTAAAATTCAGTCCCATTAGCGGTAACCCCGAGCCACACTCGGGATCACATTGCAGGATCCTTGTGCGGCGTTACTTACCTTGTCCCCAGGATCCTGCGATGTCCCCCCCGCTGTGTCTGCGGGCTCTGTCTCCTCCGAAGCCTCTCCTTACCAGGCTCCATTCCCTGCGAGCGTCGTGACGCACGGGGGCGGAGCCTGGCGGAAAATCCAAAACATTGTAAAAATCATAACACATACAGTACTGTAATCTTACAGATTACAGTACTGTATGAAATCATTTCACATCCCTTTTGTCCCCAGTGCTTTGTCCTATGCCCTGCATGCAGTTTTATATTATATATACTGTTCTTTCTGCCTGGAGACTGGAGATTGTCCATAGCAACCAAAAAGTGTCCCTTTACGTCAAAAGTGGCTTTAGACCAGCTAGAAAACAGCGATAGTAAATTAGAACACTCGCAGAATTGAGCGATAGTGAATCGTGGGGAAATTTATTTTATTATTATTATATATATTTTTTAATTATTTATTTTTATTTATTATATTATAATTTATGTTTTTGTGTTTTCAAACTTTATCATACCCAGGATATCTATTAGGGGCAGCACAGTGGTGTAGTGGGTAGCACTCTCGCCTAGCAGTAAGAAGGGTCGCTGGTTCAAATCCCAACCACGACACTACCTGCCTGGAGTTTGCATGTTCTCCCTGTGCCTGCGTGGGTTTCCTCCTGGTACTCCGGTTTCTTCCCACACTCCAAAGACATGCTGGTAGGTTAATTGGCTTCTGTCCAAAAAATTGGCCCTAGTATATGAATGTTAGGGACCTTGGATTGTGGGCTCCTTGAGGGTAGGGACCGATGTGAGTGTGTGATATATGTGGGGAGCGCTGCATAAAAATCGACACAGCGATATATGGGTACCTTAAATACAAATAGGGATAATTGTAGACACGCACCCACACTTGCTCAGGTTGAACTCGATGAACTGGTCTCTTTATTCAACCTTACTATGTAACTATGTAACTATGTGACTCTTGTTTGGACAGATTTAAGTGTGTTATTGTTAAGAATTACAGGCCTACAATATAAAACGCCAAATTTCCATGCAAAATAATTGTACCGCTTTCAGCACCTAAAATCCGAAATAATCATACCGCCAGGGAGGTTAACTTTGCAAAGACACATTCCTAAGTTCAATTGTGATGCATGTTATTGGCCCATTTAGACCTTTAATAGAAAGTCATCAGTTGCCTTTGACTCTAAACATTATTTTTGGCCAGTCCTAGAAATCTGCATCTGTTTTTCTATTAACCACTTGGTGTCTGTGCTATAGCCAAATGACGGCCACAGCATGGACCTGAATTTCTGGGAGGCTGTCATAGGACCAGCTCCCCGTGTGCTCCCTGCAGGGTGCACTGAGTCACTGAGATTCGGGTGATCACAGATCGAAGTAAGGGCCGATCCCGGCTCCTTACCATGCGATTAGCTGTCAGCCAATGACAGCTGTTCACATGATGTAAACTAAAGCTCGGTAATTGTTTTTTCTGCACTGACAGCATGAGGATACAAATAAAAGCTTATCACTGGCTTAGGTACAAGGGACATTGGTCCCGAAAAGGCAATTCTGCCTCATCTGTGCCCACCAGTACCACCTGCCACTGCCACCTATCAATGCCCACCAGTGGTTCCAAGCAGTGCTGCCTATAAGTGTAACCAATCAGTGCCGCCTCATCAGCGTACATTAATGAAGGATAAATATTACCTGTTTGCAAAATTTAATATCAAAATATCCAAAAATATACAAAATTATTTATAAAAATCTGTCTTTTCTATTTTTTGAACAAAAGAAAAAAACCACAGAGGTGATCAAATACCACCAAAAGAATGCTCTATTTGTGGGAACTTTAAAAAAAAAAAAACATTTGGCTAAGTATGGCCGCGCAATTGTCATTCAAAATGCATCAGTACTGAAAATTGGTCTGGACAGCAGGGGGGTTTAAGTGCACAGTAAGCAAGTGGTTAATTTCCATGCCAAATATAGATTTCTGTAATAAAGATGTGTGCCCGCTGTGTATACGGCATGTGCGCATGGGCGTAAGCAAGTCGCATACATATGAACGGTACTCATTGTAAATCAGGGGGTAGAACTTGTGATGCAACTTTTCAGCCCCTAGTGGCATGACAAGTCGCAATAGTGGAAAACAAGCTGAAAAAGCACATTGTAAATCACGCAACTTTGGGGTTGAAATAGTGGAAACAGAGCATTAGGCTAAAGCGGTAATAGGAAGATGCACTGTAAGAATTACTTCTAATTGTAGAAAATCAAACAGGCTCTTGCACTGAATCTAATTTATGGAAGATCTAACTGATTTGCCAGTATATGGTGACCTTTAAAAATATGAAAAGTTGAATTTCTGGTGTTTAAGCCTCATACACACGATGGGACTTTACAAACTTTCCCATGGATTTTTGTACAAAGGGAGTTGGCCTTAGAGTTCTTTCACATGGACGTGTCCATGTACGGAGCCCGCTCTGCTCAGCAGGGGATCGCTTCGTGGATCCCCGCTGAGCAGGCAGATGACAGGTCTGTCTCTGTGCAGGGTCGGACCTGTCAGAGTGCTGCTATCCTCTATGGGGGATCGGATGATGACGGACCGTAGAGTCCATCGTCACCCAATCTGCAGATGGATGGAAAAATAGTTTTTTCCTCCGTTACACTTTTTCGGATTGGAGTGGGTCGGATGTCAGCAGACATGTCACCACTGACATCCGACCCTCCATAGAGGTCTATGGAGTGTCTGTTCAGGTCCGCAGGTCCGAGGCGAACCTGAAAGGTCCGTCCATGTGAAAGGGGCCTTAGGCGGTGCAGGCGGCAGCAGTAAAATGGCGCTATTTTTAGCACTACTTTACCGGCGGTATTCGGCTGCTAGAGGTTTTAACCCCTGCTAGCGGCCGAAAAGGGGTTAAATCCGCCCGCAAAATGCTGCCCCGCTATTTTCTTCCAGCTCTTTTACTAGCGGTGGCCCAGTCTTCTTCGTCGTCGTCTTCTCCCCTCTTCTCTTCTTCCAATGTTGACACGACACTCTCTCCCGCTGTAATGCCATCTGCGAGGTGTGCAACGACATATATAGGCATGGGGCGTGGTCACGTGTGATGTCACCGGGTGACCCTGCCCTTTATTACGTCACAGTCCCAGCATGCCCCGGGACTGTACCGTCATAAGGGGCGGTGTCACCCGGTGACATCACACTGTGACCACGCCCCATGCCTATATATGTCGCCACACACCTCGCAGGCGGCATTAAAGCAGGAGAGCGCGTTGTGTCAACATCGGAAGAAGAGAAGAGGGGAGAAGACGATGACGAAGAAGACTGGGCTACCGCTAGCAAAAGAGTTGGAAGAAGATAGCGGGGGAGCCCAGCAGAACAGCAGCAGAAGAACTAGACAGCGACAGAAGAACCGGATAGCAGTAGAAGACCAGGCCACCACTAGCAAAAGAGTGGCAAAAGAGCAGAAGATAGCGGAGAAGAGCGCGGAGAAGAGCGCGGAGAAGATCCGGAGAAGAGCCGGAGACCGGGAGAAGATACGGAGAGCGCGGAGAAGAGGCCGAAGAGCATGGAAGAGACCCCCGAAGTCTGAAGAAGACCCGGAACTGCCTAATAAATTACTTTAAAAACCTGTCTAGTGTGTTTTTTTCTTGACACTTTTTCCCCCCAGGTGAATGGGTAGGGGTACCATGTACCCCATACTCATTCACATTAAATGGGGGGCTGTGATCTGGGGCCCCCTTATTAAAGGGGGCTCCCAGATTCTGATAAGCCCCCCACCCACAGACCCCAACAACCAACGGCCAAGGTTGTCGGGAAGAGGCCCTTGTCCTCATAAACATGGGGACAAGGTGCTTTGGGGTGGGGGGGCCGCAGCGCCGTTTTTTCAGTGTAGGGGGTTCCCCTTAAAATCGATACCAGACCAAAGGGCCTGGCATGCCCCCAGAGGGGGAACCCTAGCCAGTTTTTCTCACGCCTCTTTTTTTAGGAAGATGTGTTTTTCCTATTGCAACGAGCGCGCAATGTACCTCACCGAGAACAGCACGATGGGATTGCACTGGAAACATTCTCGCGGGCAGGTACTGCTGCGCCGGTTCACACGCTCAATTAAGGATTTATCCAGCGTACCAATTAAGGTATGAACCTGCGCAGGACATTCATCTTAGTAAATGACCCCCACTGTGTCAACATGTGCTATCTCCCATCATGGGATATCAATGTACACGTTTTGTGGGTGCAACCCCTTCCTCCAAACTAAAGTAGGTAAAAGGAAGGGGTTGCACCCCCCAAAACACGTCCATTGATCCCCCATGATGGGAGCTAGCACATGTTGACACACTGGGGCTTATTTCAAAAAGGCAAAACCACTTTACACTACAAGTGCAATGCAAGTTCACTTGAAAGTGCACTTGTAGGGCAAAGTGGATTGGCCTTTCTGAAATAAGCCCCAGTGTGTCAACATGTGCTAACTCCAATCATGGGGGGTCAATGGGCGTGTTTTGGGGGTGCAACCCCTTCCTCTCACATACTTTCGTTTGGAAGAAGGGGTTGCACCCACAAAACGCGTACATTGATATCCCATGATGGGAGATAGCACATGTTGACGCAGTGTGTGTTTTGGGGCTTTAGCAAAATAGAGCCTAAAATGTATGCCACGGAGGAGATGCTGGACGAGAACGCCGGAGGAAGAACCAGAAGAACCAGAAGATGAAGGAAGATAGAAGAAAGAAGAAGCATTTAAATAAAGGAATTGTCAAAAACTCTCTTGTCATTTTTAACATTTTTGACAGTTTTTTAGTGAAATGGTAGGGGTAAGTACCCCCTTACCATTTCACACAGGGGGGGAGCCGGGATCTGGGGGTCCCCTTGTTAAAGGGGGCTTCCAGATTCCGATAAGCCCCCCGCCCACAGACCCCCACAACCACCGGCCATGGTTGTGGGGATGAGGCCCTTGTCCTCATCAACATGGGGACAAGGTGTTTTGGGGGGCTACCCCAAAGCACCCTCCCAATGTTAAGGGCATGTGGCCTGGTACGGTTCAGGAGGGGGGGGCGCACTCTCGTCCCCCCATCTTTTCCTGCGGCCTGCCAGGTTGCGTGCTCGGATAAGGGTCTGGTATGGATTTTTGGGGGGACCCCACGCGTTTTTTTTTATTTTTGGCGCGGGGTTCCCCTTAAAATCCATACCAGACCTGAAGGGTCTGGTATGGAATTTAGGGGGAACCCCACGTCATTTTTTTAAAATTTTGGCCGGGGTTCCCCTTAATATCCATACCAGACCTGAAGGGCCTGGTATAGAATTTAGGGGGACTCCCACGTCATTTTTTTTTTTAAATTTTGGTTCGGGGTTTCCCTGTGGGGAATTCCCATGCCATTTTTATCAATGAACTTCTATGTGTATTGTCGGCAATGCAATAGCCGCGGGTAGTTTTAAATGGGTTTTTTCCTTCGAAATGTCATTTTGCTGTCAGACTGTTCTAAACACAGGAAACATGCGCCCCTTTACAGGCATACTATAGACACCCCCCAGCTACGAAATTTAAAGGGATATTACACTTTTATTGTTTGACTTTAACCTCCCTGGCGGTATGATTATTTCGGATTTTAGGTGCTGAAAGCGGTACAATTATTTTGCATGGAAATTTGGCGTTTTATATTGTAGGTCTGTAATTCTTAACAATAACACACTTAAATCTGTCCAAACAAGAGTCTAGTAGATATCCTGGGTATGATGAAGTTTGAAACACAAAAACATAAATTATAATATAATAAATAAAAATAAATAATTAAAAAAAATAAAAATATATAGTAATAAAATAAATTTCCCCACGATTCACCATCGCTCAATTCTGCAAGTGTTCTAATTTACTATCGCTGTTTTCTAGCTGGTCTAAAGCCACTTTTGACGTAAAGGGACACTTTTTGGTTGCTATGGACAATCTCCAGTTTCCAGGCAGAAAGAACAGTATATATCACATAAAACTGCATGCAGGGCATGGGCCAAAGCACTGGGGACAAAAGGGATGTGAAATGATTTCATACAGTACTGTAATCTGTAAGATTACAGTACTGTATGTGTTATGATTTTGAAATTTTTTTGAATTTGCCGCCAGGCTCCGCCCCCGTGTGTCACGACACACGCAGGGAACGGAGCCTGGCAAGGAGAGGCTTCGGACGAGAACGGAGCCCACAGACACTGCGGGGAACATCGCAGGATCCCGGGGACAAGGTAAGTAAAGCCACACCAGGATCCTGCGATGTAATCCCGAGTGTGGCTCGGGGTTACCGCTAATGGTCCTGATTTTTAACCCCAAGCCACACTCGGGAAAACCGCCAGGGAGGCTACGCATTATTAAAATCACTGCTCCTGAAAAAACGGCCGTTTTTAAAACTTTTTTTTGCATTGATCCATGTCCCCTGGGGTAGGACCCAGGTCCCCAAACACTTTTTATGACAATAACTTGCCTATAAGCCTTTAAAATTAGCACTTTTGATTATTCATGTTCGTGTACCATAGACTTTAACGGTGTTCGCGTGTTCGAACAAACTTTTTTCCTGTTTGCATGTTCTGGTGCGAACCGAACAGGGGGTGTTCGGCTCATCCCTACATCTGAGGAAGGCAACATCAACATAGTTTTCAGATACTAATGTTTCATATGGCCTTCACTTTGTAAGTTCCTGAGTTGGGGATGTGTATGTTATGTTTTTAAACATGCCTGTTTAGCCACAAAAAAGGCTAAATACTGTCAAACATACATGTTATACACCAAGATGTTGTTTTAGTTAAAAAACGTTTATAACGCACATGTGAATGTGCTTGGAGTAAAATGTTTTATGCTTAACAATGTGGGGCTTCTTATTTCAATGCTCAATACCAGGGTGTTTTTTAAGTTTCTGTAGTTACAGTGACAATGTGCTGTAAAATGTGCCAAACTCAGGCAATTTTAGGGACTCCAAGCAATTAATTCAAGGAGTTAAAGGGGCTGAATATTTTTTATCATGAATGCATTACATATATTAACAACAACAACATTGTGTGTGTGTGGCAGACCCGTAGCACCACATAATAGTTAGCTGAAGAAGAGATTGTCACCTCATGGAGCAAATAAGTTACGTTTGCACTATTGAAGAAAATGGTCAAATTTAAAAGGTCATTTGAAGACCTAGGAGACAGATAACAAACAGAAACATAATTCAAATGAAATATGAGTTTAGTATAAAAACAACATTTTATTCGACATCAGCCAAATTTTGCTGTGAAGCAACTGACCCTCTACCCACAAAGTACTCCAGATATTTTTGGCGGACTTCTCTGGCAGTTTGGGCGGGCAAACCAGCACGCCCACTTTCCAGAGCCGTCAGCACTGTTGATTCAGCTGCAAAGTCCACCTCAGTCGAAATTGAGGCAAGATAGCTGGCTGCATTCCTCCTTAAATAATTGTGAAGAATTCAGCAGCACACCACATGATTGAGTATTCTGCCAGGTTGATCGCAGGAACCGACTTGACATGATGCCAAACGCATTATCCACAACTCTTCGTGCACGAGACAGCTGATAGTTGAAAATCCTCTACTCTGGAGTCAGGTTCCTCATGGGGAACAGCCTCATGAGATGTTCCCCCAGAGCAAAAGCCTCATCCGCAACAAACACAAAGTTGAGGCCCTCCACATTCTCCTCAGGAGGTAGCAACCGCAAGATGCCATTTTGTAGCCTATGGTAGAATTCTGTCTGGGCTATCACTCCTCCGTCTGAGTTTCAGCCGTTCTTCCTAACATCAAGGTATAGAAATTCATAATTGGCCAACACCACCGCTAACATGACTATACTGCAAAAGCCCTTATAATTTAATTAATAAGAGCCTGAGTTGGGTGGTGGGACAATCTGCACAGGCTTCCCTTCAATAGCACCACCACCGTTGGGAAAATCCCACTGATGGTGGAATTGGGAAGCCACAGTCTGCTATTCCTGTGGATTTGAAGGAAACTGTGGAATCAAACAAGAAAAATCTAATTAGTACTTTTGCACATAACATTGCAAGAAGATTAGACACAAACATTCTTGGCCAACATAAGTATAGCATCTATTGAAATGAGTATTTAAAGACAAAAAGTATAAGGTCAACTTATCAGATTCCTCACCCCCTCTGGTGGCCCATTCTAAAAATGTTATGATGGGGGGGTGGGTAGATGTTTTGGACAGGTATGGCTCCACTTCCATGAGAGCTGAATGCATAAATAATATGTGTGTTACTTTGGCCAGCCCCTCCTTACTTACACTATTGGCAGCCCACTAGACAGGTAAGAAGTGTCATAATCCAAATATATGTATACACGCTCTCCAAATTGAAGCACATTTTTACATTAGGAAATTACCTATCAAGATAATAGAAGACAAAAACTTTCAACAGTACCATCTGAATGAATTCAGGCATGCCTTTTGTGGAATAATCCAGAAATAGGACCACAAAAGAGGTATAGTGCGTATGTGTTTGGCAAAGTCAGCAGATAGAGTATTGGTATCGGTTGACTTAGCATTTGGGGGGGTTCCAAATTAGTTTTGGCCCCCAAAAAATAGCCTCTTGCACTCTGCCTCAATTTGAGGACAACAATAACATTTGTACACATTTTATGGGTTTTTTAGGGTAAGCGCAAAAATGTAGTTGACAAAATACATTGTTAAGTTACTAGGCTAGATGTGTATGTGCCCAGGATAGCATGCTGGTGAGGTTAGTGAAGGAAAATATGCATGAAGGAGAAAAAAGGTGCATTAAAAGCTTACAGCATGCATGAGGACAACAAGGGCATTCACAGCATATTACAATAATGGTAATTATGGAATGAAGAAATGAATACAATACATTAGCAAACATTAAATACATAGAATGTGATTTTAAAGAATAAAACTTACCCGAATATAGTCCTTCTGCAGGACTTGTATGATGGCAGAACAGGTCTCTGGAATAATAATTCCCAGAGCCTGGGAGGAGATCCCAGTGGTAAACTTGATGTCCTGGAGACTTCTCCCCGTCGCCAAGTACCGCAAGGTGGCGACGAGCCTTTGTTTGTTCGGAAGTGATGGCTTGCTGCATGCATGTGTCCTGCTTACTAATATAGGGAGTAAGCAAAGCCAATAGACGGTGAAAGCAGGGGTCCGTCACCTGGAGATAATTCCTGAAATCATCAGGATTATTCTCCTGGAGCTCCCGCAGCAAAGGCATATGACAGAATTGGTCACGATTAAGCAACCAATTCTTGGTCCAAGAACTCCTCCTCCCCCTGTTCCTGGACTGGACTTGGGTCAAAGCAATAACTCCAAGCCCAATAACAGCACAATCTCTCCGATGAGAATGCCACATGGCTAGTAGATGAACGGCCATTCAGAAATGAACTGACAAGAACGCACTGAAAATCAGAAAGAACCTGACAAGCATGACCTGAAAATCAGAAACGAACTGACAAGTACGCACTGAAAATCAGATGCAAACCAAAAAGAACGCACTGAAAAACAGAAACGAACCGACAAGCGCAACCTGAAAAACAGAAACAAACTGACAAGCACAAGGCTGAAAAGCGTGAATCGACACTGACCAAACCTCTACTAACACAAGATTAACAGAAGGAGTCCAAAGGGTGGCGCATGACTAGTGAACTTCCTTTTTATCAACTCTTAGTAGGTCTAGTACATCACTACATTCGTAATTGTTGGCCAACATTTGTTTGGCCGTGTTTATGCAAGACAAGTTTGAGCCAATGCCCTTCGGACAAAATTCCATGGTTTTGTTGTCGGAAAATCCAATCGTGTGTACGAGGCATTAGACTCAAAAAGTTAGAAGTCATTAAGGCAACACAACTTTTTCAGTAGTGTTGGTCTACTTGTTTGAAGGGCCAATTGAACAAAAAGTAAGTTTCATCCTTTAAGACCCCCTTCACACTGAGCCACGGCCATGTTAGCGCTAAATCGCAGCTTGTTTTAGCGGCGCTTTAGTGCTGTTTAAGCAGCACTTTAGTGCTGTTTAAGCTGTATTTTTTGGCCCCAAACAAGGGGTTAAAAACCTTGTGTTGTGGCGCTTCCAAAGCGCTGCCCATTCATTCCAATCCAACCGCCCCAAAGATGCTGCTTCCCACAAGTGTACCTGCCCAGTGTGAAAAGTCACACTTGAATGAATGGGAGGTGGTTTTCAGGCACTTAGCAGAGGCTATTTCCAGTGCTAAAGCACCTGAAAACTGCCCCAGTGTGAAAGGGGTCTAAGGAAAGATTGTGCACCCACAAAAAATATTGGTTCTGTTTAATGCTCACCTAAACCAGGACCATTCCAACACTCTTCAGTATACAGCATTTGACTTGTTGATTGTAACTGTGTTAGTTCACACTTGCAACAACAAAGATGAGTACTGCTCAGGTTAGTTTTTTTCATTTGCACTAACAGTTGAATTTTCAGAACAAGGTTTTAAGGTTCTATCCCCTTCTTCTTGGTCCAAACAGTATTCACCAAAAAACTTATTCTGACAATAGCTGTTAGTGCTAATAAAGAAGTGTCAAGGACATTACTCAACTGTGCTACAGCATTTGAGAAACTAATATTTTCAATGTACCTTCTCATAAGCTGGCAAGGAAGGCTGAAACTTCACAACAACCAGTGAAAAAAATTGTCAGGTAATTCATTTGAGAGGGGTTGGTGGATACTGTAACGATCTAGGGTGATTATGCTCAAGTGGTATATGCGTTTTCAGGAACACCAGTCAGTCCAGACTGTACTTCTTAAGGGCGTGTCAGCCCAATTTTATTTAAACTAAACAAACTTCACAGAAAGTCTTTCCTCGCAGGGGGTTCCACCATCATTGTATAACAGAAAAACTTCAGCCTCCCAGCTCACTCACTCTTACTTAGTCAAACTCCCTCCTGAAATCATCAGGATTATTCTCCTGGAGCCCCCACAGCAAAGACATATGACAGAATTGGTCACGATTAAGCAACCAATTTTTGGTCCAAGAACTTCTCCTCCCCCTGTTCCTGGACTAGACTTTGGTCAAAGCAATAACTCCAAGCCCAATAACAGCACAATATCTCCGATGAGAACGCCACATGGCTAGTAGATGAATGACCATTCAGAAATGAACGCACTGAAAATCAGAAAGAACCTTCACCGCAAGATCACTTTTATCGGCGGCAGGAGAGGGGCCCCCCGCCGCAATACGGTGCCATCCGATTGCCTCCGTCAGCTGCGGCGGAGGCAATCAGATCCTTCCCGTGCCTGTGCATGGAGATGAGTGAGGGGAAGATGGCCCCCACCCGTCTCCATGACACTGCAGGGTGGTAGCAACGTCAAAACGTCACTTCCGCCCATAGCTCTTAAAGGGCCATTTTTTTTTTAAATGACATTTTTTTATTGCATTTTAGTGTAAATATGAGATCTGAAGGCACGTTTAAAAAATAAAATTTTTCAAACGTGCCCTGTCCCGCTGAGCTTGCGTGCAGAAGCGAACGCATATGTGAGTAGCGCCCGTATACAAAAACGGTGTTCAAACCACATGTGAGGTATCGCCGCAATCGGTAGAGCGAGAGCAATAATTCTAGCCCTAGACCTCCTCTGTAACACAAAACATGCAACCTGCAGATTTTTTTAAATGTCACCAAGGAGATTTTTAAGGGTAAAAGTTTGTCGCCATTCCACAAGCGGGTGCAATTTTGAAGAGTGACATGTTGGGTATCAATTTACTCGGCGTAACATTATCTTTCACAAAATAAAAAAAATTGGGCTAACTTTACTGTTGTCTTATTTTTTTTTTTTTTTAAAGTGTATTTAAAAAAAAAAAGTGCGCTTGTAAGACCGCTTGCAAAAATACGGTGTGACAGAAAGTAAAGTATTGCGACCGCCATTTTATTCTCTAGGGTGTTAGAAAAAAAATGTATAATGTTTGGGGGTTCTAAGTAATTTTCTAGCAAAAAAAAATGTTTTTAACTTGTAAACAACACATCTAAAAAAGAGGCCTGGTTCTTAAGTGGTTAAAGCAAAGTTCCAGTTATATTTTTGTTTATTAAAAGTCAGCAGCTACAAAAAGACTTTAATAAACAGCCACTCACCTGTCCCATGATCCAGCGGTGCATTCACCCACGCTATGTTCTCCCTGTGTCCTCTCTCGAAGGGTCGACATCTTTACTATGGGAACCCGGCTGTGACAGCTTGTGGCTTCACAGTCTGGTGCCCACTGCACATGCGTGAGTGGTGCTGTGCTCTGTGACCCGTCCTGAAGTCTTCTAGGACCTGTCATGTGTCCCAGAAGACTTCGGAAGGGGAGAAGATCCGCTTCTGATCGCCTAAGGCAGTGATGGCGAACGTTGGCACCCCAGATGTTTTGGAACTACATTTCCCATGATGCTCAACTACACTGCAGAGTGGATGAGCATCATGGGAAATGTAGTTCCAAAACATCTGGGGTGCCAAGGTTCGCCATCACTGGCCTAAGGCGACCAGAACGGAAGTGGGAGCAGATAATTGTCAAAATCAGGTACCTGCTCCCCCCTCCCTAAAAGCTCAGTTTCACAAACAGGAGCTGGGAAGGAGGCCTCAAATCAGAAGTTCCACTTTTGGGTGGAACGCGGGTTTAAAGTGTTACTAAACCCACAACACTAAAATCAGTCTGTATATGCAGTAAAGTATGCTTATTATGCTCACTGTGGAACTTAAGGGGTTAATAATCTAAATTGTGTAAAAAGGCTGTTTGATCCTGTATGCACAGATCCTCCCCTTATTTCATTGTCCCCAAAACATCTCTGTATAAGACAGAGTTAGTGGAGTCAGTCTGCGCATGCTCAGTTTGGTGTGTATTCCTAGAGAGTTTTTTTTCCTTGGGCGAGTGATCAGCACAGGGCCATTCAGTACTGTCCAGTCAGAGAGTCGGGGCTTGTGCATCCTTATAGGACATTCATGGGAGAACTAAAACTCCTCCTAAAAGCATTAACCAGACACAGATAGAAGTCACAAGACTACTCTAACTGCTGATGAAAAAAGGTATTTAGCAGTTTATATTTACTAAAATCATTGCATTTCTATGTTCTGTGTACTGTGGGAGATCAGATGTAGTAAATTCAGCGTCCTGAGTTTAGTACCACTTTAATGGAGTGGAGGGTAGCCAAGGCATTTTTCAGCTTAAAAATTGTTAAGATGAACCTTGACTATAATTTATCTATTTCCACTCTTTACCTTTCACTCAGTTCCCCATACTTCTATTCATTACACTTTTTTTCTTCACACTGTGGCCCCATAAAAATGTATTATAGATCATAAAAAGGAAAGCTACCATTGCATAATGAAACCTAGAATTTTTCCTTGGTTTAGATGTATGCAGCAATTACCGTACATATTAATTGCAATGGTCATAGAATAATTATCACTGGGTTTTTATTTTTTGCTAAATAAAAAATGTTGAACAGTTTGAAAAAAATACTTTTTTATAGTTTGTTATAACATTTTGTAAACCAGAATTTTTTCTCCTTCACTGATGTGTGCTGATCAGTCTGCAGCGATGAGCACTGATGAGGCAGCACTGGTGGTCACTGATGAAGAGGCACTGATAAGGCTGCACTGATAAGTGGCACTGATGGGCACTGATAGGCAGTACTGATAGGCAATGGTAGACAGCACTGATAGGTCACACTGATGAGGAGACACTGAAGGGCATTGATTGGCCGCACTGCTGGGCACTGATTGGCAGCACTGGGGGGCACTGATTGGCAGCACCGGTGGGCACTGTTGGGACTGCACTCATACTCAGGACAGTGTAGATGTCCCTTTTACAAAAGCTGGTTATCAGAGTGAGGAAAGGAATACCGATAGCCGGCTGGTGTTTACATTGTGATCAGCTGTAATTGGACACAGCTGATTATGTGGTAAAGAGCCACTGATTGGCTCTTTACTTCGATCTGTGATCATCTGTGTCCTGAGGATTCCTTCCCAGAATTAGCTGTAGCTGTCATTTGGCTATAGCACGGTCAGCATATGGGTAAATAGGTTGACATTTTTTATATATTATTCCAGAAATATGATTTTTTTTACATTTAAAAAAATGCTTTCAATTTAGCTAAAAGATTTTTGGTAGAATAAAATCTAGTTTCTAGCAAAGCTTTGTAAGAAGGGCATTCCTTGTAAATAAAACAGAAGTGGAAGCACTTATTGCATCAGCCTAAATGTAGTAAATATGTAAAAATTAGGAAAATGTGTTACATTGCCTTTAACACCAGTAGAGTTATACTTTATTGCTTACTTTCCCTTCCAGACCCAAAAGATTTATTTTCACTTGAAAACTTAAAATGACCAAACATTAAACTGAATATGAACAGTTTTAAGTGTCTATGAATCTTCACGAAAGGAAAAAGTGAGGTAAATACAGATATTATTTTTGTACTTTTCCACACTGTGGAAGATGAGCTAATTTATTTTTATTTTTCTATTACTTTGAAAGTCTCCAGAGAACCATATCTTAAGGCACATTTAGCCATTTACTTCTCAATTCATGTAACATCTTTACATTTGGCCATGAGCCAACATCTTTCATTTCATACTCATCTCTGGAAAATGGCTTTTAAATATTTAAACATTTACCTTTACTATTTTATTCCTTTAGGAGACTGATTCCACAATGATTGCTAAAATATTGCTTATGGAAAAAATATAGCAACTTTTTTGCTTGTCATAGGGAAATCTAATACTTATTAAAATGTCTGGTCAGGTATTCTTCATGTTGTGATCTTTAATGATCAGGTAATGTCAAAACTTTAATGTTTGCATGTCTAAAGAACTTTGTTTCTAATTTACCAAAAGTCTTTGCTCACTTTAAATAACTAATCAAGCACATATTCTTTTTTAATACCCTTAAACTTGATTGGATATTTAAAAGGAACACATACTAGAATAAAAATGACAATTTAATAATTCACTCCCTATTATTCCCTGTATTTTTTAACATTTATTCTGCATTTGATGTTAATCTCTTGGCACCGAAAGCATGCAAAAATACGGCCTCTTGGCAGGTATGCCTTGGCGCAGAGTGCCACATATTTCCATGCAATATTGAAAAAACACTCTCCCAGCACAGTTACCGGTGACAACCAATCACAGTGATCACATGATCATAAACCCTGCCTCCCAGCATCTTAAACCCCTAAGAGGGCTGGGAGGCGCCAGTGCCAAGGGGTTAATATATAAAGGTTCTATAGTGTAGAAGTATAGAAAATTTACACAAATAAGGTAATGTAATACTTTCAGGAAAGTATGGATGGCCTTGGTGTGTAACGGCTCTTAAGTGTCCCATGGAGACACGCTAGAATTAGTTATCTCTTTTATTGGATTATTATAGAAAATAAGATAAGCAATGTTTCATAACAAAGAGAACTGTATAAAAGGTGTGTGTGTATGTGTGTGAACGGGGGGGGGGGGGGGGGTTGACAGGTCAGTAGGTGAAATAGGGTCTCAAAAGTGAACATAACTACATAACTACAGTACTTATGACATTACGTTACAAATGAATTAGGGTCATCTACCTGGTTTGTAATTATGTTACTAGGTAGATATTGCAAAGAAAAGTATGGTAGTAAAGATAACATAAAGGTAGAAATTACATAGTAAGTGTTAACATTTCTAACATATTGAAAATTATTAAACAATAACTATTTTCTATGTCCAGAAAAACAGTTTTCTTATAATGGAAATTAGCAAATAAGTAATACAAGTGAGCATAAGGGTTAAGAGGTTGTATCACCATGTTAAGCAAAGGGGAATCTTTTTGTTGCCATAGTCTTGCAATTCCAAGTCTAGCTGCAATCAAAATATGAGTGAGGACTGTTTGAGTGTTCAAGGGCTCTTCCTATTCCCAGTAGTACAAGACTGGGGTTTGGGAGAGAAGAGGTGTTTGTTATAAATTATTTGTGTGATTCATTTCCAGTATATGTGAGCTTTTCACAACTCCACAATATGTGTTTTAGGGATCCAATGTAGCCACAATTTCTCCAATACATTGGGAAGTGGCAGGGAGAAGTTTTTGTAAGGTGTAGTACCACCTATGTAAGATTTTTTGTGTTGACTCCCAGTGTGATATATATTTGAAATCCCTGATATGTTATTGTATAGCATAATGCCATTGTTAGTCAAATAGAATGAAGTTTTGTTCTTTTTTTTCCTTTACATTCTTTTTGGCTCTTTCAAACGTTAGTCATAGGTCAATTCAATGACATTTAGCTCAGACCGCCAAATTTTGTTCTCTATTTTCCTTAGCACATCTTTCTGCCATCTGCCATTCAGTACACCCAGATATTTGTAAAAAAAAAATGTAATTCATTACAGATGGCCCACACCTGACCACATATCTTAACCTAAAACCTTACATTGTTAGGACTGTTACAGATGAGCCACCCAATTTGCATTGTCTATACTGTTTTAGCCAGCCTCTTCAGTCAAAGGTCTACAAGTACATACCATCTTGTGAATTGACAGGTGGGTGTGAATTTTTTTCAAGCTGCTTGCATCGCAAGAACATGAAAGTTGTGGCTGGTCCTTGGTGAGCAGTTAGGCTCCACATGTATTTCAAGAGTATGCATCACAAATTGTTGAAAATGTTTAGACTTTGTGCTGACTTGATAGTAAGCTGTGCTAGGGATCTTTTTTTTTTTTTTTTTTTCATTGCTCTGTGAATTGTCTTGCTTAGGTTCACCTGTACTATTAATTGGCCTGAGAGGTAATTTTAGTTTGGCAGCACAAACAAGCACAACATACTGTATATACAGCATTTCTATTTTAGTTTCAGTAATAAGGCACACAAACTAAAAAAGTAAGTAGTTGATTTACTAAAACTGGAGAGTGCAAATCTGGTTTAGCTACGTATAGAAACCAATCAGCTTCCAGTTTTTTTTTGGCAAAGGTTAATTAAACAAGCTAAAGTTAAAAGCTAATTGGCTACCATGCACAGCTGCACCAGATTTTTCACTCCCCAGTTTTACTAAATCAACCCCAGTGTTACACTTACAGGATTAGTATGCAACCTGCTAAGCCAGTATGCATGCACGTTTCTTTTCAGTGCTACATGTGCTATTTAATTATTTCTTTGTAATTGCATTTTATTTAACCACTCCCCGCTTCTTATCATATGATGTCCGCAAGGTGGCTCTCTCATCCCGGACGGGCGTCATATGACGACCTTGGCTTATCGGCGGAATAGTGGGCGTGTAAGCACCGCCACATCACCAAGGAGCCGATGTGCATGCCCGGCAGCTGCAATGTCCGCCGGGCACACACGATCGCTCGTGACAGAGCAGGAACGTGGATCTCTGTGTGTGTGTGTAACATTCCGTATAGGGGAGAGGAGACAGATTGTGTGTTCCTAGTATATAGGAACACCGATCGGTCTCCTCCCCTAGTCAATCCCAACCTCCCCACAGTTAGAACACACAGTCAGGGAACACATTTAACCTCTTCCCTGCCAGTGACATTTACACAGTAATCAATCGCTATTTATAGCACTGGTCACTGTATAAATGTCAATGGTTTCAAAAAAGTCTCAAAAGTGTCTGATCTGTCCGCCACAATGTCAGTCACGATAAAAATCGCAGATCACTGCCATTACTAGTAAAAAAAAAAATAATAGTAATAAAAATGCCATAAATCAATAACCTATTTTGTAGACACTATAACTTTTGCGCAAACCAATCAATATATGCTTATTGCGATTTTTTACCAAAAATATGTAGAACAATATATATCGGCCTAAACTGAGGAAAAAACTTTTTTTTTAAATAAATTTGGGATATTTATTATAGCAAAAAGTAAAAAATATTGGGTTTATTTACTAAAGGCAAATCAAATTTGCACTACACGTGCACTGCAAGTGCACCTGGAAGTGCAGTCGCTCTAGATCTGAGGGGGACATGCAAGGAAAATAAAAACAGCATTTTAGCTTGCACATGATTGCATGAAAAAATGAGCAAAGCTTCACCTCATTTCAGATTTTCCCCTCAGATCTAGAGCGACTGCACTTCCAAGTGCACATGTAGTGCACTTCCAAGTGTACTTGCAGTGCACTTGTAGTGCAAAGTGGATTTGCCTTCAGTAAATAACCCCCCATTGTGTTTTTTTCAAAATGGTCGCTTTTTTTTTTGTTTATAGAAAAAAAAAAAAAAACAGTGGTGATCAAATACAACCAAAAGAAACCTCTATTTGTGTGGAAAAAAATGATCAAAATTTCATTTGGGTACAGTGTTGCATGACCGCGCAATTGTCATTCAAAATGTTACAGCGTTGAAAGCTGAAAATTGGCCTGGGCAAGAAGGGGGTGAAAGTGCCCTGTATTGAAGTGGTTAATTGAAAAGCCTGCACTCATATGCATCAAAATACAAACATATCCATTTATGTTGACTTTTGACATTTCTCTTAGAAATGTGATGCATGTTTGGGTAAAGTACATATTTGTTAAAAGGTGACCTTTTAATTTGATTGTTTGTCTGACTTCAGTGCTAATAAGCTAAAGGATTTTGTATCTAATGAATGTTCTGTATATAAATAGTGATAGATGGCTTATTTAGCATTCTAGAAACACAGCATGGCCAACCCTGGTGAGAAGTATTTGGAACTGAACCAATCTTATAGTGGAAGGTTTATTGATTACACAGAGACGGGGCACATTTTAATCATTTTTACAGCACTGCACTGCCTGAGGTACTAAAATCCATTAAACGAGGATTAAAAACTTTGTTTTAAACTGGCTCCTAATTTGTTTCTCAGTTTATAGTCAACAGTGATGCTATAAAATCAATCAGTTACTAGGGCGTATTAAAATTAACTTGTTTCATTTTAATTGCACATATGCTGGCCTGACCCAGTACATGTCAGCTGTTGTTACAGCTAAATTCTTCTCCTCTGTGACAAGAGCTTCATTGCTATTTGTGACAAATTTTCTTGGTGTTCTGCACATTTTGCAGATAGTTCTTACATAATAATTTTCCAAAAAAAAGTAAATGTTTTAAATAGTTTCCAAATACATCAGAAACATGTTCATTTTTGGAGAGTTTAACATTCTTTCTAGGAGTTCTAGGATGTTAAAAAGATACAAAATCGAAGGGGGGAGATGGGCGGAGCCTAGCGGAGCAGACATGCATTGTTAGAGCTCTGCACCGCTGAGGAGAGAAGAGAAGGACAAAGCGGAGCCTGCAGGCTCAAAAGGTATCCATTTTAACCTTTTTGCCCCAGGGAACAAACTGTGAAAGTTTGGGCAGGAAATATGGTACTGGGAGGAAACCGTGGCAGAAATAAAAATCACCTCACAAAGAGCTCACAGGCACTCACTGCAACTAAAGCAGCTCCAGTCACCTCACAAGATACAGCATCAGGGCGCTCTCACAGACAGAAAATGTCACAGCAAGACTCTCCATTTGAGTCAGATACAGAACAAATCCTCTCACAAACTTCTCCACAAGCCTCCTCAGCATCCCCAGTAATATTATTACAATTTGAAAAGATGCTTCATAAGGCTTTAAAACAAACCTCAGACCAAATAACAAAAAGCCTAACCAAAGAAATAAGAGAGCTGGGAAACCGCACCGCAGCCTTAGAAATAAAAATGGATGAAATTGAAATTACAACCCAAGTAAATATAACAGAATTGGAACAATTAAAAGAAGAGAATTTAATACTTCAAACTAAGCTCGAAGATTACGAAAATAGAGCCAGACGTTCAAACTTGCGCATAAGGGGAATACCTGAAACTGTGACAGACCTGCAATCTACTATTACTGCTCTATTACAAGAACTAAAGCCAGATATCCCTATTGAACGTTTAGAACTGGACAGAGTACACAGAGCCCTCACAGCCAAAAAGAAAGATGGACCCCCACGTGATATAATCACAAAATTTCATTATTACAGAACGAAAGAACAAATACTAATTGCTGCAAGAGAAAAAAAAGAACTTAATTTTCAAGGACACAATTATCAAATTTTTGCTGACCTATCCCAACTTACTATTACTAAAAGACGATCCATGAAACCCCAACTAATGGAACTGCAACGCCACAACATTATGTATCAATGGGGCTTCCCCTTTTCAGTCAGATTTAACTACCAAGGTACAATTTACAGAAGTAGATCAGCAGATGAACTACAACAAACCCTTTTAAAATTAAATCTGACAGAACCCACAAGCAGCAACTCTCCCACACACAGAAGAATGACATCATCTTCACCTTCAAGCAGCACTCAGAAAATTTCAGAACAAAATGGGAATCATCATTCTCACAAAAGAGGCCGTTATGCCACATCATCCATGGACCAAGAAGATTCAATGGACTGACATCCTAATTCCTGATATCTCTTCATTTATTATACTAAGAGATGGTTCTCTATAAAAAACCTGTATTTATAACTGAATGTAACTGCATTCTGATAGTCACACACTGTGTGGGATCATGTTACATTCCAGTTATATTTCTTATTACTTCTGATTCATATAGCCTTAGAATATATAACTGAAATATGGAAATTCTTGTTCAGTTATATATTATCAGGTAATAACAATACATTTATTACTTTTTAGGACAAATATGTTTAATAATCCAGAAGTAATGGAAGCTTTTTCTTTCTTTTCTTAAAACAAATATATTATTACCTAACTAGTTCCTAGAATTATATTTTTGTTTATTCTAATCTGAAGCAATACAACCTCAATTTTATGAGTTAACATATCTAAACAGTTACATATGAATAAAATATGTAATTGTTTACTCTAAAAGGGTTAAAATCCCAAAATAATTCAAACTATCTTCATCAATACCAAAGTTATTAACAGTACCTTTCTAACTGATTTATTTAGCCTAGGGCAATACTAACCATATACAACCACCCTGGAATAAATAATTTCAACAAAAACTATATTCTGCACTCCAATTAATGAAACATCATTTTGATGTCTTTTGACATAGCACTTCTCTCCTGTAAGCGGAAGATCCGTGTACCCCCATTAGCCCTCCTCATTCTCCCAACCATATTATGTGGGAGTGTGACGAAGGCACTTATTCCCCTGAGAGAGATATTTACTCTCTTTCACGGGTAAATTGTGATTACTTGCAAAAAATAATTTATACAATGTATCATCTAATCTCATATGTTTTTTGTTTACTCTTTACTCCAGAATTCACTGGTTTCTTTTCTATCTTTTCATCTCTTCAGTCCACACAGGTTGATCTGCACAGTCAGCTCTGCATAACAAAAAGTAAGTCAAAACTATTTGATCTGTTGCCATGGCACCACTAAATATACTTTCCCTGAATGTTCAGGGAATAAATGTCCCTCAAAAAAGGACCAAAGCCTTTCGTACTTTTCAGAACAAGAAGGCTCACATAGTATGCCTCCAAGAAACACACTTCACCAAAGATTCTACTCCAAAATATATTTCTCCTTTTTATCAACAAATTTACACGGCTTCTGCCTGTACCAAGCAAAGGGGAACTCTAATTGCATTTCACCGATCCACACCATTCACCTTATCATCAGAAATTAAAGACCCAGAAGGTAGATACCTGATACTCATGGGTTATATAATGGATACAGCAATCACGGTGATTTCCTACTATGCTCCTAACAAACAACCTACACCATTCCTCTCACATATATTACAAGTGATTAATACACACAAAATAGGAACATTGATAATGTGCGGGGATTCGAACCAGGTCCTCCTCCCATTTCTAGATAAATCACCTTTTACACCATCCAAAATAACCTCTAGATTACCTTTTTCTCAACTTCTTTCCAAATACAATCTGGTAGATTCGTGGAGAGAAAGTAACCCAATGAAAAAGAAATTCACTTATTTCTCGCACCCTCATCAAACCTTCACCAGAATAGATCATATTTTTCTAACAATAGGAATGATACCAGAAATTATTGCATCAGATATAATTCCGATTCCGTGGTCTGACCATAATGCAGTATACACTACTATAGCCTCAGCCATACCAAAAGCGCATGACCCAACGTGGTACTTACCGGACATAATGCTCAAACACCCACTACATCAGATGGCCATTGAACAAGCTTTAAAGGAATACATATCAATTAATAATACAACAGACATCTCCCCAATAACACTGTGGGAAGCTCATAAGCCTGTTTTGCGTGGTACAATACAAAGACAAATGGCACTATTTAAACGGGAACGCAAAAATCTAGCAAAAAAAATAGAACTCAATTTTAATGCAGCCTACATATCATTTCAAGATAATCCATCTCCGAGTACAAAATCTCATCTGGAAAAATCTAGATTGGAATACGATCTATTTCTCACTGAGTCAGTTGATAAATCCCTCAAACGCTCCAAACACAATTTCTACATGAATACAAACAAACCAGGTACATATTTGGCTCGGGCATTAAATTCAACTAACAAATCTTTCAAACCAATACGTTTGAAATTATCAAAAAATGTTTATACTTGTAATCCAGTTAAAATAGTCCATAAATTTCACTCACATCTCGCAACTTTATACAAGACAAACAATGAATTTAATCCTACAGAGGCTGAATCCTTCTTCTCAAAAATAACCTTACCTGAGTTATCTCAGAATCAAAAAAGCAGTTTGGATGAGCCTATAACTATAGATGAAGTTGCTAACGCCATAAAAGACCTAAAACTTAACAAAAGACCAGGCCCAGACGGCTACTCGGCTTTATACTATAAAACATTCTCAGAAATACTCTCTCCCATTCTCACTGAAACTTTTAACAAACTTCTAGATGGACATTCTTTTCGGCAAGAAATACTAATGGCAATTGTTTGTATGATCCCAAAACCCCTTTCTGATGATACTTCCTGTGTGAATTATCGGCCTATCTCTCTGTTAAACCTCGATATTAAATTATTAACAAAAATAATAGCAAAACGTCTCAATAGCATTATAGGAAAATTAATACATAGAGATCAAGTAGGCTTCATGCCAAATAGACAGGCAGGCGATAATATACGCAGGGCAGTGTTATTGGCACATATTGCTAAAAAACGGAAAATCCCTTTATGTTTTCTATCTCTCGATATTAAGAGGGCATTTCACACAGTATCCTGGCAATATATGCAATATTCATTACAAAAATGGGGTTTTGGACCCCACTTTTTAACATGGATTAAAGCATTATATAATAAACCCAAAGCCTATATAAAATATGCTGGATACAAATCTGAAGCCTTTAATATCGAAAGAGGTACCCGACAGGGTTGCCCATTATCTCCCTTATTATTTGCCCTTATACTCAAACCCATGGCCCAATACATCAGAACAAACCAAACTATAACTGGCATTGAAGTAGGAGGTATTACACACAAATTATGTATATTTGCAGACGATATATTACTTTTTCTATCATCACCACAGGTCTCTGGTCCTAACTTAATACCAGCTCTTGATGGATTTGCAACCCTATCCGGCCTTATGATTAATCCTAAGAAATGCCTAGTGCTTAATATTTCACTCACAAACATGGAATTGATCCCGGCTAGGGCTGCACTCCCATTCACATGGGCAGAAAAATCAATCCCATATCTTGGAATTCATTTAACAGCATCTCATTCTGACTTATTCTCAACCAATTATCCTCCTGTATTAAGACAGATCACAAATCTAATAAAACAATGGTCGCAACTTCCTTTTTCCTGGATAGGGAAGATTAATGCAATCAAAATGACTATTCTACCCAAATTGCTTTATCTATTCAGAGTCCTCCCTATTCCAATTCCTTCCTATTTTTTGAGAATAGTACAAAAAAGAGCAACTTTGTTTATATGGGGCTCTTCTAAACCACGTATACCTATACACACACTACATCTTCCCAAAAATAAAGGAGGCCTGGGATACCCTAATTTTACTAACTACTACAGAGCAGCACATTTGGCCAGTCTGTCCAAATACCATGCAAAACAGGAAATCCCATTATGGGTATTTATAGAGGCTTCAGAAAATTACCCTCTATTAATATCAAATTTATTATGGCTTGATCCTAAAGACGGCTTTAAAATTCATAATCCCATAACTAAACACTTCTTATCTCTCTGGGATAAACTAAAAACCAAATATCAGTTACAATCTCCACACAATCCTCTCCTTTCTTTTATCAGAAATCCGGCCTTTTATCCGGCATGGATCTACCCAAATTCTTTTAAAGCTTGGACAACATCAGGCATTCAGACACTAAATGACTTCATAGCATCTAAATCATTCCTTTCATTCCCATCGCTTAGAGAAAAATATGATCTACCAAACTCTGAGATATTTAGATATCTCCAAATCAAAAATTTCTATACACCATTCCTAAAGGGGGATACACCATTATCCCAATTATCCATTTTTGAATCAATCTGTACAAAAGATCCATTTGCTAAAGGTACAATTTCATCACTTTATAATCAATTATATGGAGTAGCAAATCTTAATAGACCCTCTTACGTTCAGAGGTGGGAGGAGGACCTGGGAAGAACTTTAGAAGACACGGACTGGTCTAACATATGGCTCACATCTAAGTCATCTTCACCCAACATCTTAGCACTGGAGACAAATTATAAAGTCCTAACTCGCTGGTACCTTGTACCCGCTAGAGTGGCAAAATATTCACCTAATACCTCAGCTCTTTGTTTTCGAGGATGCCCAGAAATAGGCACATATTTACACATATGGTGGACGTGCCCAGTAATCCAAACCTTCTGGAAGGAAGTCTTCGTGATTGCATCTAAAATATTTAAAAAAATAATACAACCAGATCCATATTTAACTTTACTTAATCTAAAACCGGAATGGTTAACACTCTCTCAATTCAAACTTATGATCCAACTAATAACGGCTGCAAAACAAACAGTGGCCAAGGCATGGAAATCTCCTACATTGGTACTAACAGAAACAATTCACAGAATGAATAATACAATGTCCCATGCTAAGATGGTAGCCATCGATCAAAATCAAATTCCAAAATTTGAAAAACTTTGGCATCCTTGGATAAAACAACAGTTCCTGTCAAACTTCAATGACTCTGTCCTGTTGCCATGGTAACAGATTAAATGACTTACAGAGACACCCATTCTAAGGCTTCAAAGAGAACTAAAAAGAATAATAAACTGACGAGCGGGACAACCTTGTGGACCATACCTCTACCTTTCAACCCTTTTTCTTCTTTCTCTTTCCTTTTCTCCACCTTACGATTAAAGCTCATTACTCTACTTGTAAACAATATGTATAGTAGGTATAAATCATTTAAATACCTACAAAAGTAACTAAGGAAATGATATATATCTTTAATTTAGGTTTACGTGAACCCAATGTTTAATATTTGAAATTTCATGATATTTACCTATATAAACCCTACTGTAAAACAATGAGCTTACTTTATAGATCCTTGTAAACTTACTTTATGTATCTTTATAATATTGTATACTCAATAAACTTCTTTTGACAAGGAAAAAGATACAAAATCTTATTAGTACGTCTATCATATACAACTCCATGCATAAGTAAATTTTGTCTGCCCTATGTGACCCTTTGCAAAGACGTTCCTAAAGGTTAACTTCACTCAAAATTGATATTTTGCTTTTGGATAGGCATTCGTAGATTTAATCTACCATTTGCCTTTTATAAAACACAGAAATTTCCGACTCCTTTTCCCCTTTCCTACAACACAATATTATTGAGTCATACTTCAAAAGCTCACCTGCATATTTTTATTTTTATAAAATGGGGCCCCCTGAAGAGTAGTATTGAGGCTTATGTTGCTAAAGATCCTGAAAGCTTTACCAGTGGCACCATACTGTAGATATTGTTAAGGCCTTCATGCAGGGAAGGTCTTCAGTAGATACAGGTGTAAAAGCGCATCTTGCTCATCTTCACTTTGTGATTAAAAAAAAAATATATATATATATAGACAATGTATTATAGACAATCCACTGTAAGAATGGCATACCATCATTTGACTTTGTAAAACACGCCATAGTTGGGTGTTATTAAAATGTTGTTGTAGATAACTGACAACTAGGGTCCCTGAGATATTTAAGATGCAATAATATGACCAAGCTTGTCAGAAACCATGAAAATGGAAACATCACTTTCGCTTGGAGTTGGTCTGTTACCAAATCTGTATCACAATCAATACACGGCAAGGAGAGTTTGGACTTTTGTCTTGCTTCTGGGTCTCAACCATCATCCTTATATCCTGGAAATCAGCTAGGGAATTAAAAAAAGGCCATTTTTTTCTGAAGGTAACTGCCTTGTATGTCAAATAACAGTTTTCTTTTTGAACAGCAAATGTTGGGAAAGAGCAGCTATGCAATGACAAACCATACCAGAGACATAATATTTGTAGTCTTTAGTTTGAGTAAAGTAATCATTGGACTAAGGGTCAATCTGTCAGGCTTTAACAGTGACCGGTTTCTCAAACATCATCAATAGTTGATTTTCTCAATTCTATACCTGCAATATGGAAAATGTAGCACATTGACATGTGTTCTCAGACTTCTACATGGGCATATGCATATAAAAATATTAATGCATGTGCATGTGATGGTCTTTATTTTTCTTTTTATGCTTTTTATATCTATATACAATTTGATGAATCCTGGTTGCCAGTTACCAATGGCAACCCAAAGGCCTTGACAGAAAAAAGCTGCCCTTGACCATAGTTACTGCTTCAGGAGTAGGGATGAGCCGAACACCCCCCGGTTCGGTTCACACCAGAACCTGCGAACGGACCGAAAGTTCGCACGAACGTTAGAACCCCATTGACGTCTATGGGACTCGAACGTTCGAAATCAAAAGTGCTCATTTTAAAGGCTAATTTGCATGGTATTGTCCTAAAAAGGGTTTGGGGACCCGGGTCCTACCCCAGGGGACATGTATCAATGCAAAAAAAACTTTTAAAAACGGCCGTTTTTTCGGCAGCAGTGATTTTAATGATGCTTAAAGTAAAAAAAAAAAAAAGTGAAATATTCCTTTAAATATCGTGCCTGGGGGGTGTCTATAGTATGCCTGTAAAGTGACGCGTTTTTCCCGTGTTTAGAACAGTCCCTGCACCAAATGTCATTTTCCAAGGAAAAAATCTCATTTAAAACTGCTTGCGGGTTTAATGTAATGTCGGGTCATGGCAATATGGATGAAAATCAGTGAGACAAACGGCATGGGTACCCCCAGTCCATTACCAGGCCCTTTGGGTCTTGTATGGATATTAAGGGGAACCCCGCACCCAAATTAAAATAAGGAAAGGTGTGGGGCCACCAGGCCCTATATACTCTGAACAGCAGTATACAGGCGGTGCAAACAAGACAGGGACTGTAGGTTTGTTGTTAAGTAGAATCTCTTTGTAATTTTGAACGGGTACATTTTTAACGTGTTTAGCTCCAGCCAAAAAATCTTTTTTAAGCTTTTTGGAAAACATAGGGAAGGGTTATCACCCCTGTGACATTTGTTTTGCTGTCTTTCCTCCTCTTCAGAAGATTTCACCTCACTTTTTGTCCCAATGAAAAATGTTTTTTGAAAATTTGGATTTTTTTGTGGAACAAGGATTGGAAAGCATCAGTGGAAAGGAGAATTTTTTTCCCCATATTAACTCTTACAGGAGAGAATTTCCCTTCCTAGGGGTAGATTTCATCTCACTTCCTGTTGTCTCCTTCCGTTTGCAAGTAGGAGTCGTTTGTAAGTTAGATGTTTGAAAGTAGGGTCCTGCCCTATATACTCAGCAGAAATTTGGGCCTTAGGTGTTGCTGTGGCCACAACACTGTAAGCCCTCACAGGGCCCTGCTGTGAAATATTAGATCAAGAATTGTAATTACATGCCCCTGTTGAACAGGAGCTGAAAAATTAGGCCTTAGGCACTGGTGCTGGTGCCACAACACTGCAACCCCTCACAGAAACTCTAGTTGGAACGCAGGAACGAGCCCTTCTGCAAAGTATTGCATCAAAAATTGTAATTGCACGCCCCTGTTAAACAAGGGCTGAAAAATTGGGCCTTAGGCACTGGTGCTGGTGCCACAACACTGCAACCCCTCACAGACACTCTAGTTGGAATGCAGGAACGAGCCCTGCTGCAAAGTATTGCATCAAAAATTGTAATTACACGCCCCTGTTAGACATCCCTGTCCATGCCTGCTGGACCATGAGTCAGAGGTAATATGCACCTTACCGCTGACCGCCCTGTCCAGCGAGGCATGGACATTGCCTTCCACATGCCGGTAGAGAGCCGGAATCGCCTTCCGTGAGAAAAAGTGGCGTTTGGGTACCTGCCACTGAGGAACCGCACATTCCACAAACTCATGGAAGGGGGCAGAGTCTACCAACTGAAAAGGCAGCAGTTGAAGTGCTAGCAATTTTGCCAAGCTAGCATTCAACCTTTGGGCATGTGGATGGCTGGGAGCAAACTTTTTTCGGCGGTGCAGCAGCTGGGGCAGGGAAATTTGCCTGGTACAATCTGACGTCGGTGTACTAAAAGCAGATTGCCCACAAGTACTTGGCTGTGACACACCTAATTCTACACCTTCATTACTCTCAGTGCAGGTCTCAGAGAGGACTGGAGGTCTAGTGGGGTTGGAAATCTCAGCTGATGAGGAGCAAGGAGAGGTCCTCTTTGTTCTTTGGTGTGGGTCTTTTAGATACGCTTGCCAACGAACTGCATGGCAGGTCAACATATGTCTGGTCAAGCATGTGGTACCCAAGCGGGAGATGTTTTGGCCACGTGAGATACGCTTGAGACATATGTTGCAAATAGCAGCGGTCGTCTCAAAAAAGGCCCACACCAAAGAACTTTTTGAATAACGCGCAGAGACTGCAGCGCCCTGCACATGTGGAGCTTTGGGGTGTGATGCAGTCAATGTGCTGCCCTTAGGCTGGCCCCTGGAGGGCATCCTGTCTCGTTGGTGATGTGCCGCCTCCTCCTCCTCCCTCCTATCAGGCACCCACGTTGAGTCAGTGACCTCATCATCCCCTCCCTCCTCATCACTGGAGCAAACCTGGCAGTATGCTGCAGCAGGGGGAGCATGACTGCCAGATTGCTGTCCTTCTTGGGCACCCCCTCTTTCCGTGCTCATGTTACTGCCTTCATCGAGCTCAGTATCATCATCAGAGCCTTCCAAACGCTGGGCATCCTCCTGGAGCATGTACCCAACACTGTGGTCAAACAGTTCGAGGGACTCCTCAGGAGGACATGGTGGAGCTAGGGAAGGAGTCACTGATGACATTGAGCCGAGGGAAGAGGCCGCTGCTTTGCCAGACAAAGCACCCTGGGCATGGGTGAGAGAGGATGAGGAGGATGAGGACGGCTTGGTCATCCACTTGACCAAGTCTTCCGCATGTTGCGGCTCAACACGGCCAGCTGCCGAAAAAAAGGCCAAGCGTGTCCCATGGCCACGTGCTGATGAGGATGCACCGTCTCCACGACCAGCACTAGACACAGAGCCTGCTTGCCCTCTCTTATTGGCTTGTGACTGTCTGCCTCTCCTTCTTGGCCTTCCAGACATACTAATGGCCTGTAGCTGCACTAAGCTGGGATATATATATATATATATATATATATATATATATATATATATATATATGTACTGATGCTGCAGCTAGCAAAATCAACTGCCTGCCTGTAGTATGAGAACACCACCAACCTTCTACAGGTAGCTTTAGCTGAACACTGTGAGGTGGACGCACCCCACTAACTTGTAGGTTTAGCTGAACACTGTGAGCAGGACGCACTGCACTAACTGTAAATAGTCTAGCTGCCTGACCGTGGTACTAATAGGATCAAAAGAACACCAGTAATTTTCTTCAGGTAGCTTTATATACTGTAACAAGACAAGCCTGCCTGTCAGTAGGAAGATAACAGGAACGGATCTAGCTGAACACTGTGAGCAGGACGCACTGCACTAAATGTAAATAGTCTAGCTGCCTGACCGTGGTACTAATAGGATCAAAAGAACACCAGTAATTTTCTTCAGGTAGCTTTATATACTGTAACAAGACAAGCCTGTCTGTCAGTAGGAAGATAACAGGAACGGATCTAGCTGAACACTGTGAGCAGGATGCACTGTACTAAATGTAAATAGTCTAGCTGCCTGACCGTGGTACTAATAGGATCAAAAGAACACCAGTAATTTTCTTCAGGTAGCTTTATATACTGTAACAAGACAAGCCTGCCTGTCAGTAGGAAGATAACAGGAACGGATCTAGCTGAACACTGAGCAGGATGCACTGTACTAAATGTAAATAGTCTAGCTGCCTGACCGTGGTACTAATAGGATCAAAAGAACACCAGTAATTTTCTTCAGGTAGCTTTATATACTGTAACAAGACAAGCCTGCCTGTCAGTAGGAAGATAACAGGAACGGATCTAGCTGAACACTGTGAGCAGGACGCACTGCACTAACTGTAAATAGTCTAGCTGCCTGACCGTGGTACTAATAGGATCAAAAGAACACCAGTAATTTTCTTTAGGTAGCTGTAAATACTGTAACAAGACAAGCCTGTCTGTCAGTAGGAAGATAACAGGAACGGATCTAGCTGAACACTGTGAGCAGGACGCACTGTACTAAATGTAAATAGTCTAGCTGCCTGACCGTGGTACTAATAGGATCAAAAGGACACCAGTAATTTTCTTTAGGTAGCTGTAAATACTGTAACAAGACAAGCCTGCCTGTCAGTAGGAAGATAACAGGAACGGATCTAGCTGAACACTGTGAGCAGGACGCACTGTACTAAATGTAAATAGTCTAGCTGCCTGACCGTGGTACTAATAGGATCAAAAGAACACCAGTAATTTTCTTTAGGTAGCTGTAAATACTGTAACAAGACAAGCCTGCCTGTCAGTAGGAAGATAACAGGAACGGATCTAGCTGAACACTGTGAGCAGGACGCACTGCACTAAATGTAAATAGTCTAGAAGATAACAGGAACGGATCTAGCTAAACTGAATACAGTGTATATATATATATATGCAACACCTGGGATGCATATATATACACAATACACTTTAAGTGCAGCTAACTGACTGACTGTCCTGCCTAATCTAGCTAACTCAAATGAAATGACACTGTCTCTCTCTCTCTCTCTAAGCACACCGGAACACACTGCACAGGGCCGCCGTGCAGGCGGCCTTATATAGTGTGGGGCGTGTACTAAATCCCCTGAGCCATAATTGGCCAAAGCCTCCTTGGATTTGGCCAATTACGGCTCTCTGTTCAGGCGGCGCTGTGATTGGCCAAGCATGCGGGTCATAGTGCATGCTTGGCCAATCATCAGCAAGCAATGCACTGCGATGCCGCAGTGAATTATGGGCCGTGACGCGCCACACGAATTTGGCGCGAACGGCCCATATCGTTCGCAATTCGACGAACGACCGAACAGCCGATGTTCGAGTCGAACATGGGTTCGACTCGAACATGGGTTCGACTCGAACACGAAGCTCATCCCTATTCAGGAGTTGGTAGTGACATGTTCTGGACCCAGGTACACTCTAAACAGTTCCAGTAACATGGCGCTTTAACAGTGATATGTACCTTAAGCACATTGACAGACTTTTTTATTTAGAGAAATAGAAGCCAGATATTCACGACTGGGAGCTAAAGTAATCCATTATTTCCTGAAAAGATCTTGAGTCAACTTGCTGATACATGAGTGGTTACAATGGTAGCACTTTAGCCAGATAAGCTTTTCAGCTTTATACCCTTGCATTTGTGAATCTGAACTGCTTGTCTTAACCATACAAATCAATGCAAATGAAAATCAGGAGACATTTAGAGCATCTCAGAAGCATCTCTAAGCAACTACAAAGCAACTTGAGCTAACTCAGCAGAAGAAGTTATGCATAACATATTTCAGAAAATGGTCAAGAGCAAATCAAAGAAACATAAAAGTATATTGCATTTGATATCTGACTCTAACCAGAGGACAGCCAGGCACTGCAGGTATTAGCGGTAACGACTGAGTGTGGTGAAATTTAGGCTTTGAAAAGAGCAAACCAACAAAAAGGTGCATGCACTATTTTTTTAGTAAAGCAATGCAGTGCATCACATGGTAGTGAGTACCCTTGCATTGCAGTGCATTGCATTGGTAGAATGTGTTGTAGTAACATTCATTCGGAAAGACAGCACATACGCATATAATGCAACTGTGTGAATCCAGACAAAATTCTCACAACATACGTATGTGAAACAGACTTTTGTCTCAGATCATTTAAATATACCTTAGTTTTTTGGACACAGTATTTGTGGTAGATCTGAAATGTTTGACTGACAGGAACCAAAACGCCATAATATATACATGTGAAATAGAGAACTTTGTGTTAGAAGTTCAGAAAAACAAACAAAAAGAATGGTCAATTGTCAGAAAAAATAAAAACAGATTTTCACCTAAGAATATGCAGAGGCCAAACATTGCAATTTCCAGGATGCCTTTGTGCAGCTTGTGTCCATGCCATGCCACACTTACAGCACATGCAGGTTATAAAGGAAATTATGTCATGCACTTCATCCTGTGCATGCACAGTATGGAAATACTGTGCAATCTTGTGAGATCTTGCAGCTTAGGTACAAAGTCTTACTGAAAGCTCTAGTGATGTTGCCTTCACAGGGGACATCAGTGTGGCAGGAGCTATGTTCTTCGTGTGAACAAGGAAGAGGACGCAAGAAAGATAAGCAAAAAAAAAAAGTTAGATGATTTCACATCAACATGCAGAGACACATGCTGATGTGAATTTTAGCAAAAGGGGAAAAGGTCTTCTTTACGTTTGATGAGGGTGCTTTGAGGAATGGATGGAAAAAAAAAACAAAAAAAAAAAAACAACCCTCTAAATTAAAGAGGAGGCATTGCCCTCCTCTGTCTAATTCTTTTTTTCATTCTTTAAATTTTTTTCTATTCTGTGGTGCTTAAACATCTTTTTAGACACAGGTATATTGCAGTCCACACTGTTTAAAATGTAATACCACTATATAATAACACCAGCGGTTGTAAGACAACTAGTACATGAAGAGTTATGGAGAAAACCTTCTAGTATTGGTTTACCTAAAGGGTACAATAGACATACATTAGTAATGAAAATGTTTTATTTTCACATACTGAAGAGAGTACTTATAGGTGTACACTACAATGGACACAGTTTTTTTCACGTTTAATAAAGTATATACTGGGACAAGTTGCGGAATTTGTAGATTATTGGTAGCACCAAACAGTGAGTTTACTCCAAGTCAGAGGTACGTTGTAGGGCTTTTTGACTATTTCACCTGCAGCTCCCAGCTGCTACATCCTCCCAGGCTCTGGCCTTTGTCTGTCTTGATCTGGACAGTATGACAGTATGGTGCGATGTGCACCTCACAGCTCCCCACACATACTGACCCTGTTGGGAGGGTGGGACCACTGATCTCTAGCTCTGGCTCTAACATAAACCCAGCACACACTTGCATTATCAGTGTGCCTGTTTCCTGCAAAATTTGGCCTAGACCGCCATATTAAATAGTGCACAGGCTCGACCTGCCACAAACCACCCCCCTGTTTTACACCGGAGGGAGAAACACACCCACTCTTCACACTGGCACCTCTGTGACATCCACCCCTTCCAGGGGTCCAAACCTCTCTGGCCTTTCTAAGGGGGCACTCTACCCACATCTTTTTCTGGGTGGGCTTCTACAATCTTCTTCTTTCTGACCTTTGGGTACCCACTGATCTCTCTGCTATCTGAAGGACTACTCTTCCAGAACTGTAGGTGACCTACTCCTATCACATCTGTCAGGAAACCACCCCCTCACTACCTGTATTAGCCATAACCAGCACTGTTTTTCAGGATCGCTAATACCTGTGTTGGTTACTCTTGGCAACAAATTTCTCAGAAATCCACAACTCATTATTGTCAATGTCATCAGGGACTCTTGTCCCATTGCTTGCTAAGACAGTGTCTGAGGAGTGACCACATACAGGCAAGCAGTTTCTCCCTATGGGACCCTCCCACATTTTCATATCGCCCTTTGTTGTCTACCACTCAAATAGTGACTGTTCTACCAACCAAACTTTTTCAACACACTTTTGTACACGAGCCTCTTTAACCATTCCTGCATCCTCTGGTACTTTAACCCATACCTCTGGTCTGTTCAACAGTGCTGCAGAGTGCTTCTAACACACAACACAACATCAGTATGATGCAATCCAGCACACTGTGAGACAACTTTCAACATTAACACTAAACATTGCATCATATAGCTCATATCAGCTATCTCTGCCCAGTACACATGTAATATCCAGCTCCAATTAGCAGTACCAGGTGGTACAAGTTATCCTGACCCAGGAGAGGACAGCAAGATACACACTGGCTGTATACTCCATGATTCTAACACTTCTTTGGGCATGTCTGTCATCACAAGACACACACCGTCCTCAACTCCTTCATGCATTGTGGGCAAAATTTCTGCAATGCGTTCATGCTCACTTGGACCTTCTGTCATTAGAGAGTCAATCTCTGCAGCAGCCAACATGGCCTGTCTATAGATTGCTCTGCAGGCACAGCAGCAATACTGTCCACCTTATTTTTTACAGCACACTTGGTCCAGTAACACAGGTCACAGATCACATTGCATTAACACATCTTCAGACATCATGATTGCACTACTGTGCACTGGCAGTGCTTCATGCATTAGATACACATTTGTATTTTCAGCTGGCTGTATTAACCCACTATTTACTTTAACATTTTTAACCTCATTAGTTAGCAATACATTATACTTAGTTTTACCCCATGTTTCCCCACTATACAGGGTACTATGCAGCAGCAAGTCCTTCTTGGAAGTCGATCTCCTCACTGGAATTGCCACCACTTAACTGGTATAAAACTCAAAAACAGACCCTTTCACATTTTTATCAGGAACAATATTACCACTCCATCTGGTGTTTCTCCAGGTGTCTCTCCCCACGCAGCCACTGAATGACACCACAGACACCCTGCTAGGTGTCACAGGCTTTCAGATATCCCAGCCCTCTTTGGGGGGTAGATGAGCCACCTCTTCACTGTAGATCCACTACCCAGGTGACAGTTCCTCTATTGTTGCCATGGGAGACCATGCACTCTCAGCAGAGCTTTTCCAGCTATTTCCAGATTTGTAACAGTACACCCCTTGGAACTCCTTTGTCAGAAACGGTTGCACCAATTAAGCCCAGCGGCTTTTGGGCCATGCTTTGGATGAAGTCATAGTCTCAAATTCAGCCAGAAAGTCCACAATATGATCATCAGGTAACAGGCTGTATGAAATCAGCTGCACAGATCACGCCTTCGTTGCCATAGGCAACAACACCCATCTTTACAATCACAGACACACAGGTCTCCAGAAAAAGTTTTGGGCGTACTGTCTCTTTATGTCTATGAGACAATACACATCTAGCTGCTCACACAGCAAAGCACAAACAGACAGTTTCTGGCAACTCGTGTTTTTTTGCAATGCGAGGATCCAGATTCCACCGTCTAATGCCCCTTGGCACTCTCCACCAATGACAAGTAGGGGAACTTTTAGCTGATTGGTAGCGCCAAACAGTGAGTTTACTCCATACCAGAAATACATTCCAGGGCTTTTTCTGCCCACTTTTATTAAAACCAAATTAAAAAGTTCACACTTTAATAGTTTCCCATGCATGGGGTTCTCACCGTCAATTCAACAAAACATAGAATTCAGCCTTGTGACTCTCTTTCCAGCTTTACTGCTCAGGCCTCCTGCCTTGGTCCTCCAGACCATCAAACACACAATCCCAGTACTCCTGCACAAGAAGCTGTACCTTTGTCAGCTTGACTGAATCTTCTGCAGCTACCAGGCTGCTACAATTTCACAGGCTTGAGCCTTTGCCTGTCCTGACCTAGAGAGTGTAGTGCATCAGGAGGGTGGAGCAACTGACCTCTAACTCTGGCTCTAATATAAACCCAGTACACACCTGCATCATCGGTGTGCCTGTTTCCTGCAAAATCTGGACTAGGCTGCAATAATAAATAGTGGCATGGGCTCGACTTGCCACAATATTTATTAAAAAAATAATATTTACCTTTTTTTAATATTTGCCAGGTGTGAGTTACTTCAAGCACCTGTTGAAATATTTTTTTTTAAATAAATCTATGGTCAAATGTTAATTTCCATGCTGTATTTTAACCACTTCCTTCCCCGCCCATAGTCAAATGACATCCGCAGGAGGGATCCACCATCCTGGGCAGGCGTCATATGACGTCCTCAGCTTCCCAGCCGTCTAGGGGGCTGCATCACTCGGGAGCCGATGCGCCTGCCCAGGGGCCGCGATGTCCGCCGGGCACCCGCGATTGCCGGTAATACAGAGCAGGGACATGGATCTGTGTGTGTAAACACACAGGTGCGATTTTGCGATTTTTTTTTTACCAAAAATATGTAGAAGAATGCATATCAGGCTAAACTGAGGAAAAATTTGTTTATTTGTTTTTTAAATTGGGATATTTATTATAGCAAAAAGTTAAAAATATTGTGTTTTTTTTCAAACTTGTCACTCTTCTTTTGTTTATAGAGCAAGAAATAAAAACTGCAGAGGTGATAAAATACCACCAAAAGAAATCTCAATTTGTGGGGAAAAAAATTATAAAAATTGAATTTGGGTACAGTGTTGCATGACCGCGCAATTGTCATTCAAAGTGCGGCTGTGCTGAAAATTGGCCTGAGCAGGAAGGGGGTGAAAATGCCCTGTATTGAAGTGGTTAATTACTTCTAGCCTACGCCTATTGTTCTAAATGATCTAAAAGTTTGTAAAATTACTTTGCAAAGATTCCCACATACTACCTTGAATTCTATGGCATGTATTGTATATAAAGTGTTGCATAAATTGAAGTATCTGAAGTAAATAAATACATTGCACCATTTTCTAATTCTGAAAGTCCTTGTAAATCTTTGTACAGTGGTATCCAGTAAATTTTGGAGGCACAAATTACACATTTCTCTATATCCATAGTTAGAGTGCAGTCATTGCATTCCTCCTGTTATCTCCCCCATGTCAGGTCAAATGTGTACAATTTTAATGCCGTGTACACACGAGCGGAATGTCCGACAGAAAAAGTCAGACGGGAGCTTTTCATTGTACATTCCGATCGTGTGTATGCCCCATCGGACTTTCTACATTGAAAATTCTGACGGCCCTAGAAAGAGAACATGCTCTAAATTTTTCCGATGGAACCAATTCTTATCGGGAAAACCGATCGTCTGTATGCTGTTCCGACGCACCAAAACGATGCATGCGCTGAAGCAAGTACGAGACGGAAGCTATTGGCTACTGGCTATTAAACTTCAGTTTTCTAGTCCCGTCGTACGTGTTGTGTGTTGCCACGTTCTGGGCGGTCGAAATTTGGTGTGACCTTGTGTATGCAAGACAGCTTGAGCGGAATTCCATCGGAAAAACCTTCAGAGTTTATTCCGACGGGAAAACCGGTCGTGTGTATAGGGCATAATGCTTCTGTAACTCATTAGAAAATTAGAGTATTTGTGGTCACATAGATTTATGCATGTCTTCAAAATAACCTGAAAGGCACACACTCTCCATAAAAGGCATTAAGAAAGTCCATAAATGTTATGGGTTAAGTTAAAAACAAATACAGTATTTACATTTTTTACTGCTCTTTGATAATATACCCCGCTACCATAGAGTTGTAATTTGGGAATAAACACATCAGTGAATGTGATATGAATTCAGTGAGATCTGAAGGACCTCCACTTTATATCTCTGCATCTATTGCATAGTTTAATCGCAACTCTTTTTGAGATTTCACATTTTCTTCAATTAACTTACACTGCTCTATCTTTTACAATATTTTATCATATTCCGTTTTCAGAAGGTCATTATTTTAGTTGGGAAAAGGGGATGCAGATTTTTGAATAGTGTCTATTCTCACATTCACCTCTACTCCAACCAATCGAATGCTGTGTGACTGTATTAACCCTATGCTACTGGGGAGAGTAATAATTGCTACACTGTGTTTTGTGTGGTTCCTCCACCATAACAATTGGGGCTGTATCAACTGCAAGTCAACTGGTTTTGGGATAACAGATAAAATGCCTTTCTTAAATCACCATGTAAGGCTTCTAATGTCATATAATTAACTGCAGCGCTGTGATTGAACAATCTCTTATAAACCCCTATAAATCATATACGTACAATCATAACATAAAATTACCATAATAATAATAACATCCCGTACCATAATACCATAGCTTAAACACTATAATAACCTGCAAAATACATCAATAATCCCTTGCTTACTAATCAATTAAGATTATCCAAAAAATAACAATTGTACAAACACATTCATATTTGTTGATCACGAATACTGTATACTGGCTCCCATAGGACTCCAGCTTGAAGAAGAAATATACGCAGAAACCATAGTACTTTCCAAAAAAACATTTGTTCTTTATTAAAACAGTTATATAAGATTTGCATGTTCCTGTGAACCTCTTCACTTGGTATTGCACACAAAATGTGCTTAGGATACTGAATCAAAGTGCCACAGCTGCCGTGTTTCCAGGCACACATTGAAACTCCTTCCACTTCAAAAAATGTCACTCAAATTCTAGCCTACGTGTTACTTTTATTGACTTCTTCAGGGGTACAGAAACTGAGTGATGCTGGCCTCCTGTATATAGGTATACATACTAATATTGTTCAACTCGATGGTAACTGCTTTGTGAATCAAACCACCATGTAGAAAGCCAGATTTACAGTCATTACATACTTCAATATATTGGCAATCTTATCTGTAAGCTTATATAGGCATTCATTTTTCATTAGTCTTCCCTGGCATGGGCATATGTTATGTTATACAATGTCTATCTCTCTTACAATATCTTCGATCTCCTATGGCTTTAATTTTTTTTTCTGACCAATTGAACCTCACTCAAATTGTCAGTGTTCAACACAGTTCAAGAAAGGAAGGGTGACCCCTGGAAGTCTCACATATATGGTGTCCTGCTGCAATGAATGGAGTGGCAACCTCAGCCTGGACTCCAACCAGGCCACGCCCCAATGCGTTTCACTCCGCCCTCAGGGGTTAGTCATTGTTCCCTATGACTAAGCTCCAGGGGGCAGAGTGAAAAGTGTTGGGGGCGTGGCCTTGTCAGAGTCCAGGCTGACGTTGCCTCTCCATTCATTGCAGCAGGATACCATAGATGTGCGACTTCCAGATGTCACCCTTCCTTTCTTGAACCTTTGCAAGAGACGGAGGATCGACTCCATCCCCTGTCAGCACTCTAGCAGCAGCTGTGGATGCACTGTCTACCTACCCCTCTCCCTATTGAGCCTGAGCGGCCCACACATTTTTCTCAGTTCAACACAGTTGTTGTAGTAGTAGAGACTGCAGGTTTGCTGGGAACTTAAATTTTAAACAATCCCAGGTATTTATCTGCATATATTATTTGACATACAATCAAATTTTTGAAGTGTAATTTTGATGTATATGATTTGAGTTTCAAAAGTAATGTTAGCAGCATGTTTGATTTCCTCCAGTTATTTTATAAAATTTGTATCTTCTGTGATCTTGTATTTCCAGTTATCTTCAATCCTTTTGTAATGACTGTAATGACTGTGACAACAAAGGTTTGTTTGGCAAATTGGCAGCATGGAGGCAGAAATATATTTTTGACAGGGCAGATAAGCATAGGGTAAAGTCTTGCAAGGGTTCAGTTTTACATCACAGTAGTTGCAGAGTAGACTTGGGTGAACGGTTCGGGCCAAGAAAAAGTTCGTACCGAACATTGCCTGTTCATCCCGTTAGGCGAACACCCGAATTTGAAGGGCGTTCGGTGGATGTTCGCCATGTCAAATGCCCTGCAATGCACAAAGCTTTGCCCAATCAGGGCGCAGTGAATAGCAGGTTGTTAAGGAGTGGGTCGGGAAGCTGGCCACAGTGTCCTTAACAACCGATGAGTCATCAGCTATCAATCCCCGCTGACAGCTGAATAAAAAAAAACATTGCTGGACATTCAGCCTGGCATTCGGTGGTTTGCCGTCATTGACAGTAGAGCAATTTTTTTCGGGCGGCGGGCATCATGATTGACGATGGATTTACATTGGTGAACATTGTTTTTTTATTTTTCAGAAATGGGCAGAACACCCCCTGTTAGGTTTGCAACAGAATTCTCAAACAGGGGAAATGTTCTAACCTAAACAGTGAACCCCATTGAAGTGTATGGGAGCCGAACAGAAAAAAATTGAAAGTGCCCATATTGAAGGTTATATGGGGGGGCTTAATGTGCCTGAAAAGTGGTGCATTTTAGCATATACAGAACATGCGACAGCAAAACTGACATTTCCAAAGAAAAAAAAGGAGTCAAATCCCATTTAAAATGACTCACGGTTACAATTGCCGACACCCAGCTATTAAAAAATAAAGAAAAAAGGCATGTCCCCCCCCAGTCCATACCAGTCTCTTCGGGTCTAGTATGGATTTTAAGGGCAACCCACACCAAAATTTAAAAAACCTGGCGTGGGGTCCCCCCCAAAATCCATACCATACCCTTATGCCCTCCTTACCCTTATCCCCTCCTGAACCATACCAAGCCACATGCCCTTAACATGGGGTGGGTGGGTGCTTTGGGGTAGGGAGGGCTCTGTGCCCCCCTGCCCCAAAGCACCTTGTCCCCATGTTGATGGGGACAAGAGCCTCTTCCCGACAACCCTGGGTTGTGGTTGTCCGGGTCTGCGGGTGGGGGCTTATCAGAATCTGGAAGCCCCCAGATCCCACCCTCCCATGTGAATGGGTATCGGGTACATCGTACCCGATACCCATTCACTAAAAAATTGTCAAACAGTAAGAAAAACAGGATAGAACAGTTTTAAAAACAGAAATAACAGTTTTTGACAAATCCTTTATTTAAAAAAGTGCCCCTCGATGTAAATCCACCATCAATCACAATGCCTGATGGATACGAAAAATAGAAAAAAAGGAAACCTTTTCCACCTCCTGGGAGGCCTCCCGCCGACTATTCTCTCTGCACTTTGATAAAGGGCGGGGCCACCTGGTTACATCACTCTTTGGCACCACCTCCTTTTGATGTCACATGACATTGCCGCCGAGCGTACGCAGATGTGCGGCCTCGAAAATGGCGATCTGAATACTTTGAAGTGCAAAGGAGGGATCGCTCCATAAAGAGTACCTGTCACCGCCTATTACTGTCACAAGGGATGTTTACATTCCTTGCGACAGCAATAAAAGTGATCCAAAATTTTTTTTTAAACACAATTTATTAATATAAAAATAAATAAAATAAATAGGAGAATTTTTTTTTTTTTAAAGTGCCCCCGTCCCCGCGAGCTTGTGCAGCAAAGAAAATGCATACGGAAGTCGCGCTCGCATATGTAAACAGTGTTCAAATCACACATGTGAGGTATTGCCGTGATCGTCGGAGCGAGAGCAATAATTCTAGCACTAGACCTCTTCTGTAACTCTAACCTGGTAACCGTAAAAAAAATTTAATCTGCCTATGGAGATTTTTAGGTACCGTAGTTTATCGCCATTCCACGAGTGCATGCAATTATAAAGCGTGACATGTTTGGTATCTATTTACTCAGCGTAACATCATCCTTCACATTATACAAAAAAATTTGGCTAACTTTACTGTTTCATTTTTTTTAAATTCATGAAAGCGTCCCTTTTCCCAAAAAAGTTGCGTTTAAATTACCATTGCACAAATACCGTGTGACATAAAATATTGCAACAATCGCCATTTTATTTTCTAGATTCTCTGCTAAAAAAAATATATATAATGTTTGGGGGCTCTAAGTAATTTTCTAGCAAAAAATACAGATTTTAACTTGTTAACACCAAATGTCAAAAATAGGCTTAGGGTTAGGCTTGGAAAGGGTTAAACATGCATTTAAAATTAGAGAGCAGTGCAATATATTCCTTTAAAGGTGACATTGCTTGTTTACAAATGGCGGCTGTGGATCTGTCTATTAGTGGCAATATTAGTGGCAGTACCACTACTGCTGGTAAATGACAGATCACTGGTCATCTTCTGTTTGTTCACAAAAAAGGGGATTTAGTGGCAGTAGCGCTATGAAGACAGATGGGAATCTGTCATTTGTGATAGGAGAAGTGGCAAATGAATATCATTGGGTAGTGGGTCATAATGATTCACATAGATCTGCATTGCAGGATGATGTAATTGAGGTTAAATTTACATTGGAGAACTTTCAAATAAAGGGTGGGTGTTTTTTATTTGCATTTTCACTTTTTTGTAAATTCTGGTGGACAGGATGTGGGGATAAGGCCTTGTGCCATCAACACCAGGAAAAAGGTGGCTTGCAAGAAGAAGGAGGCTCCTGGAATGGTTCAGGAGGGAACTCTTTTCCTAGTTGCCCAGGCAGCATGCCAGGATAATGATCTTTTATAAATCTTTTTTTTTTTTTTTAATTGTATATTTATTACGTTTTTCACAAAAATACAGAGAAAAGAAAATAAACCAGAAAGTAGATTGTGGGAGTCGTACTCAACAAAGTGATATATACATAGGATATCAAATTGAATATACAATAATATCTATATATAGTAATAATAAAACTTCATACAGTAAAAATGGAGAGGGGGTGAGGGGGGAAAGAACCTAAAGAGTAGGCATAACAAACTGGCATAGGTATATCACACAAACTCTCTGCATCAACTGTCCATAAGGTTCCCAGTGCGCCCAAACTGAGGGACTGAGGCACTCCACGGAAGCCTAACGGAGGGAGGGGGGGACACCATGGAGAGATAATCAAAAAGAGTCAAGAAGACTGAAAGGACAAGATTAGGATAATAACATGAAAGGTTAATGATCATATAGGACATGTTGGTATGGCGCCAGGATTAAGCTCAGAGTGATCCCATAAATCCCACATTTTTGAAAACTGAGGAAGTGAGTCGTGTACTACCGCTGTAAGGTGTTCAATTCTGCAGATCTGCTCCAGTATATGCAAGACCTGTGAGAGGGTAGGTGGGGAGGGAGATAGCTATCTCAAAGGTATAGCCCTTTCGGCTGCCAGGAGGGTGAAGGCTGCTAATTTTTGGATTTGTTTGGAGATGCCAGGGAACAGCAGCCCCAGTAGGTAATGGATCGGGTCCAGGGGTAGAATAATTTCAAGAAGGTCTTGTAAGTGGGCTTGAATAGAGGACCAAAACGGTTGGATGAGGGGGCATTCCCAAAAAATACGAAAGTGTGAGCCAATGTCACCCAGGCATCTCCAGCACACCCGGGAAACTTTGGGATCAAATCTATGTAGGATCTCTGGGGTTCTATTTTTTTTTTCCTTCAGATTCCAGCAAACAATACTCTTCCTTTAAGAACCAAACATTGATTCTTTCTAGTACTGTGCTTCAATCATCATTCAGGTAAGTTTTTTTCTTATTTACTCATCTTTTTAAAAAAACGTATAAAATTCCCACAGGTGTGTAAAATACAATCCTCATATCCCTCCTCCCCCACCCTTCCACCTTCCCCACCTCCAAAACTCATCCGCATCCTCCACACCCATCCTCCTCCTATCCACCAGCAGCACCACATACAGTTTAGCCAGACATAAATTAACACAGTCTTCCTCAGATGCAGCCTGCCTTCCTCTCACCTCCCAACACCTCACATCCCAAAGCACCTCCCTCAGAATAGCCATAAAAATCCACACCTTCCTTTGCCTATCCATGCTTCTCTCCACCAACCCAAAAAACCAGCACACAAAGTCCATATCCTTAACACCAAGAATAACGTCTACTATAGGAGCCAACTTCCTCCTTACCCTACAAACAAATAGGCAATCAAAAAGTGCATGCTCAACAGTCTCCAAACCACCACATCCCACTCTTGGGCATCCCTCCACTCTAGACAGGTCTCTGGCCCTAAGGAAGGTCCTAGTCAAAAGACACCTTTGGAAGGCCATCCAAGCAATTTCTTTCTGTTTATTTGTAACTCCATCGATAGAAAACCTCTTCCAGCATATCTCAGCCAATCTGGACCCAAGTCCTCTAATATTAGTCACCACATTATATTTATTCAGCCACCTCTTTAATCCTGCAGTCCCCAACTGCTGCAGTCCCCAACTTCCTCAATCCATGCTCTCTATGGAACTGTTCCAATCTCTGGGGTTCTATACCAAAAGAACAGTATCTTATAAGCTGTCTCTCTCTGTTTCACACATCTTGATGATTTGGAAACAGCCTCCCAAACTTCTGCCACTGAGGGAGAGAGATAGTTCTTTGAGTAACCTGAGACCATTTCTGCATGTATGGATATTGTGTGCTAGTGAGTGGGAGAGTATTATGGAGATACATGTAGATATCTGAAATAAGGTGGGTCTGATATGGGCCTTGGGCACATAAACGTTCAAATGGAGTGGGTTTATCTAGGGTTAGGGTTTGGGATTTAGAGAGGAAGTAGTGTTTGAATTGGAGATTGAATAGTTGTTTGAGGATCTGGTGTTTTCGTTGGATTTCCGCAAAGGAGAGAAGGCTACGAATTAATGGGTGCACTTTGTTTCAAAGTTGAAAAATTCCAGTCTGTGACCAGGGGTACATTTGGGTGTAGGATAGACTGTCTGGTAAATCAGGGTTAAAAGGCATTAAGTAAGTTTAGTAAAGATGGGCATGGAGAAGCGAGAGAAAACTGTCGGGAACATCTCTTCCATATAGGGATTGTGAACAACATCGATTGTAAACAGAGGTCCCGCAGTTGGGCAATAGAAGTCTCCAGGGTTGACCAGATCATAGAACAGGGGTGGACCGAGCATGTTATACTCATTTCTATCTCTGACCAAACACTGGATGCCTTTCTAGTAGACCATGTGATAATTGGTTTAAGATGGGTGGCAAAGTAATATTAAATAAGGTCCGGGGCTCCCATACCCCCTCTAGATCATGGGGCTAGCATCACTGAACTGGCTATACAATGAGCTTTATTGTGCCAAATGAAGTTAAGGAATAATCTCTGAGTGGCTTTGAGCTGTGACATGGATATGGGGACTGGTAGGGTTTCAAACAAATATAGGAGTCTTAGTAAGATAGACATCTTTAGGACATTGATCCAACCCAAGAGAGAGAGGGGAAAAGCGTCCCACTGCCACAAAAGTCGGTCAATGTCATGGAAGAGTGGGGGGAAATTAGCCTGGTAAGGGGGGATACGAGGAGGTTAAGTTATTGCCTAGATATTTGAGAGTTTGTGAGCACCAGTTGTAGGGGTAATTCTGTTGTAGAGTAACAAGAGCCGGGGGAAGGATATGTAATGGTAATGCTCCTGTCTTGCTCGTATTGGTTTTGTACCTGGAGATTGTGCTAATTTTTTTAACAAGTCATGGAGATTCGGAAGAGAGGTATGAGGGTTGGTCAATGTCAGTAGGATGTCATCCGCAAATAGGGAAAATTTATACTCTCTCTGGCGTAGTGAGACCCCATGGATGTCAGGATGAGTGCGGATGGCTTCGGCTAAGGGTTCTAGGCATAGTATAAAGAGTAAAGGAGATAGCGGGCAGCCCTGTCTGGTACCATTACTTAAAGGGAATAATGGCGATAAAAAAAGAGGACATCTGGACTTGGGAGGAAGGTCAGGAGTAAAGGGCATGTAGCGCTGCTAGAAAGGGGCCTTTAAATCCATACTTGGAAAGGGTAGCAAACATAAAGGACCAGCTGAGCCTATCAAAAGCTTTTTGAGCATCTAGGATCAAGATTAGGGCAGGGACGTGTCGTTTTATTTAACAGGTCAATAAGGTCAATGGTGCATCTCATGTTGTCGCCAGCATGTCTAGCGGGCACAAAGCCTACTTGATCCTTGTGTATGAGCCTAGGGATTATGAGGGACAGTCTGTTGGCTACAATTTTCATAAAGATCTTGTAATCTGAATTAAGCAATGCAATGGGTCTATAATTGTTAGGTAGGGAGGGATCTTTACCAGGTTTTAGGATCACAGAGATGTGAGCATGGAAAAATTGGGGGTGGGGTGAGGTTCCCTTGAGTAACGAGGTTAATAAGGATATTAAGTGTGGGCTTAAAATCAGGAGAAAGGTTTTATATATCAGTAAGGTAGACTATCAGGGGATTTATGAGCTGGGAGGTTTTTGACTACTTCAGCTAATTCTTCGGGGGTAACCGTAGAGTTCAAGGAGGGAAGGTGGTCTGGGCAGGGTTTAGGTAAATGTAAGGATTTGAAAAAGGAGTCAATTTTTTCTTGTGTGAAATGGTAGTTGGGGTCTGTTTTTAGACAATTGTATAATTCATGGAAAAATTCTCCAAATACTTTGGACATGGTAAGAGGACAGTAGGTAGGGGTACCATCAGCTTGCATGAGAAAATCTGGGGATGAATGGAAGGGGCGGGGCCTCAATTTATTTACCAACCTTCTGTGAGATTTGTTAGTGTACTCGTAAAATTTCTGTTTGGAGCACATAAGAGATTTATCGATTCTCTTCATATCAAGGGATCTGAGTTGGTTTCATAGGAAAATAACGGTTCGGAGCCTAACTACCGTGGGGGAAGACACCAAGAGTTTCTCAGCTTCGCAGAGTTTGGTCAGGATAGAAGAGCGTTGGAATGCTGCATCCCTTTTCAAGCGAGAGCCTACAGAAATACATTGACCCTGGAAGACAGCTTTATGTGCTTCTCACAATGTGGAGGCCTCAGAGACTGTGTTTTCATTGAATTGAAAGAACTCAGACAGGCTGGCAGATAGGTGGTCCCTAGTCTCCGGAATATGTAGTAAGGATTCATTGAGACTCGTTGAGACACCAGTGGCAGATCCTGGGGTAGGCAGAGGATAGGGCAATGTCTAAGTGTACAGATGAGTGGTCTGACCAGGTTATGGGATTCATTTCTGAGGAGACCATAGACATCAAGAGGGGTGAGGATACAAAGAAGTAGAACGTAAATTGCTTATGCGTGGCGTGTTTAATCCTCCAAACATCTAGGAGATTGTGCGCTCTCATGAGTTTAAGGAAAGAGGTCGAGAGGCTGTTGGCTGTGGTGGCCGTTGAGGTGGGACATAGCATGCGTCTATTCCTGCCAGGGGACATAGTCATGTTAAAATCCCCTCCAATAATCATAAAAGGTTGGGAGAATTTGTCTAGTTTGTCAAATACTGTGGAAAGGAACTGAATTTGGCCAGAGTTAGGAGTATAGACATTGACTAGAGTAAGGGAGTGAGTGAGGAATGTGCAACCCAGGATGATAAATCTGCCCTAAGTATGAAGATTTGATACGCAGGGGGCATGAGCGTTTAACTAGATTTGCCACCCCTGCTTTCCCAGATGGGTCAGAGGCTATAAAGGCTATTTTGAATTGTTTGCTAGCAAATTTAAAGGATCCCCCAGGGCGGAAATAGGTCTCCTGGATCATGATCACGTCAGCCCCAGAAGATTTAAACTCTTTCAAAGCTAACCTCCTCTTTTGAATAGAGTTTAAACCTTTGACATTAGAGGTAAGAAACTTCAGCGCCATAGTAACTTAATCCATTTAAAAGGCAAATGATACACAGCATAGTATACATTAGGTAGATAATTCCATGGTGTGTGGGACATGTAGAGGGTATAATACAACCAAATATGACTTAGGAAAACAGTAGCACTAAAACATGAATGCAATAAGTCCATGAGGTGTAGCAGCCACAGGTCAAAACAAAAGATCTGAAAAAAAGAAAAAAATGAGAAAAACACAAAAAAATAAAAAAATAGTAATACATCAAAAAAAGAAGCCCGAAGAGCAAAATACCTCCAGGGAGCCAAGGTCGAAGCCTTGGACTAGGAAGAGGGGCATGGGGACCTCCAAAAATGGGGGAAGAGGGTCTCCCACCATTCTCCGGTTCATGAAAACCTGGAATACAAAGAATAGAGAACATATAAAACATTAAACTTTTAAACCAGTATGCAAAAGTCGCAACAAGCGGTGCACCCCATTGGCATAGGGCGAGAAAAAACCCTCGATGAGGGGGGCCCTGGCCATCTAAAAATGTCAGGGGACAAGCAAAGATCAGAGATCATGACCAAAATATGCATTGGTGTCCATCAGGTTGGAAATCTGGATAATGGGCTCCTCTGAGGTGTGAAGGTGGCTTTGTGTTGCTTCTGTCGCACTGGGGTCCAGGTGCAACTTGGAGCCATCAGTGATTTGGGAGTTGCAGGAAGTGGTGCAGGATCATCATCTGGGAGAGGAGGCAGGCCTAAGTTGTGTAGGAAAGCATCTCTTTCTTGAAGATCATGTAAAGAATACTGTATGCCATCACAGGAGGCAGAGAGGCGAAAGGGGAAACCACAGCGATACACGACTTTATGGGCCTGGAGATGGAACGTCACCGAGCAAAGGTTCCTTTGTTTGGCCAGCGTAAAAAGGGAAAGGTCGCTGAAGATCTGGATCCTTGATCCTTTGAAATCCAGCTTGGATTTATTATGCGTAGCAATGGTTAGAGCTTCTTTGCTGTCATAATAATGAAAGCAATCAATTACTTCTCACGTGTTCGCCCCAGCCGGGGGTTTAGGAGCTAGTGATCTGTGAGCTCTATCTAAACGCCAGTTAATATCAGGGATATTGAGAGCCACTATATTGAACAGGCTTAGTAGATAAAGGGTGGAGATTGTGATCTTCCACTGTTTCTGGAATATTCCTAATCCGCAGATTTTGTCTGCTCTCCCTATTCTCCAGGTCCTCTTGCTGAGCTTGGAGCTGGGTGACCATATGTTTTATGGCAGCATTGTCCTCTTCTAGGGCCTGTACATATTGTATAAGTTTGTCAAACTTTGTCTCCAGGGTGTCAGGGCATTCTCCCAATTGCACGATTTACCCTCTCAGTTCTTTAGTAAGTTTCCCAACCTCCTGTGTAATGTTTTGAGTGAGGATTTGGAGCAGAGAATGCAGCTTTGCATGCAGTACCTCTGCCGTTAGGGGAGTGAGGGATCCCTGTGTCTGAGTGTGAGGGATAGCGAAAATGGTACTTGCCGTGCTGTTCCAGTGGGTCCGGCATGTCCTCTTGGTTACTCAAGGCCGGGGATGCAGGCCTAAATAGGAAGCGGCCCATGGTGGAGGAGGACTGAGGACTGTGGGCTGAGGAATAGATGCGCCTTTGATCACCAATCTTGCCCATGCGATGCACGGCTGTCGCGGGAGTGGGGGGAGGTGACTCCCGTTGCTATCGACGTGGTGGAAGTTCCAGAGAGACAATGGAGGAGCCAAGTCTCACACGTCCGCCATGGTTAGAAGCCGCGCATGCACCTGTTTCTTTTATAAATCTTAATAGAGACCTGTGCCTTTTTTAAAATTGTATCATCCATTTAAAAACAAAATTAATGGGGTCCAAGCAAGCTGTTAGTGGGGTTTGGGTGGCCAGGAAAGGGGGGAGTGTGACAGCAGCAAGCATGTACCTGCCCCATCCCCTTCTGAACCATACCAGGCTACATAATTTCAACCTTAGGAGGAAAAAACAAACCAGTTGCGGATCTGTTTTTTAGTGGCAATAGCACCACCACTGCACTAGCGTTAGTGCAGCAGTAGTGCTATTGCTGTTAAATGACAGATTCCCAGTTGGTTTTTTTACAAACGTCACCCAGACAGGGATCTGTCATTTTGCAGGGGCAGTGAAACCCCTGCAAAATGACAGATCCCTGGCCAGATTCTGTTGGTAAACAAACCAGCTGGCGATCCACCCTCATTGCAAGTTATTATTTCAATGTTGAAGGCGTGTGGTCTTGTTTGGTTCAGTGGTGTGCATGTTCAATATCCTCCCCTTTCCTGATTACTCAGACTGCATGCCTGGAAAAGAGTCTTTTAGAATTAATGATGTGGGGTTCCCACTAAAATGTCATAAAATACCATTATCCAGGCATGCAGCCTGGGTGGCCAGGAAATGGGGGCATCAAGCATGCAGCCCATCCTCCTAAACTATACCAGGCCACATGCCTTCAAGCCCTCAACCTTGGGAGGTTACCCTGCAATGTTGAGGGGAAAAGAATGTCTTTCCAACATCATGTCCCCCAATAAGGATGTGGGTGTCTGTGAAGGGAGCCCTCAGATATTTGGCTCCGCTAGGTGAATGATTATGGGTTACATAGTACCACTTGTTATTCATTAACAAGAAAATATAAAAATTTAATTAAAAACATCTGCACCATGAAAAAAGCCCTTTATTAGAAATAAAGTAAACATCCCAAAACAAAATCCAGAGTCTAACCCCAATCATGCAGTCTAGCAATTTAGATCCATCAATCATGATGATCCACTGCCTGATGATGTTCACTCACTGAAATGATAATACTTACACAACGATATTCACACATTGATAATCCAGTAACAAATGATAGATCCCTGGGTGACTGTTGTATGTAAACAGACTGGCTGGGGATGCTGAGTGAAGACCATTTTTCATCAATGATGTCACCCAGGATCCCCAGCCATTTGGAAACAAACCCCAGGAGACCAGTGATTTTAGTGCAAAATTACAAACTTCAAGTTGTTCAGATAGGTCAAATATGGCCTTTTTGTACACCCTATCACCAAACCATAGTGGACTGCAGGCAGCAGTCACAGGCAACTCTTAAACCATATGCATTCAGACTACTTGGAGTCCAGGACCAATGCAGACACTTTAAAGAGTAATAACCCTGTCGATTATTGGCTGTCTAGGCTGCACTACTGGCTGCAACGTCCAAAGTACACACTGGAGCTTCTGGGGGTCATTTACTATAGAGCTGCGGCACTAATTAGCGCTAATTGCAGCTAATTAGCACTAAAACAGTATTCACTATAGTGCTGGTGAGAAAATACTCCCAAAATCGAATTTACTATAGTCAATGGCATCCATAGGGGGGGCCAGAGGGGGCCCTGATCCCCCCAACATTATGCTGTGCCCCACCATGTGCCCCCCCCCCCCAATTAAAAAACATTTTTTTTTTTTTTTTTTACAAAAAGGCAATGTCTAAGAGGGATAGAGTCCCCAGTCAGCTCCTGCGGGTGATTCCTTCCCCCTCCCTCTGCTCGCTGACACTGCATAATGCGAGCGCTCACACAACCACGGCCGCCTGATCTGCTCCTTCCCATGCATCCTCATTGGCAGGGAGAAGAGCGAGTTGCAGGAACGACTCCACCAGGACTCTCAGTTACTGAAAAAACAGACTGATTTCTCCCGTCCTTAGGACAGTAGAACCAGCCTGTAAATTCCAAGAGATGCCAGACCAGCGCTGTCAATAGCAGGGGCTGGACAGCAAGAGGAGGCCTGGGAACCCCACAGTGGCAGAACACCAGGGCCTGGTGGCAAGACAACCTTTGCAACCCTGATAGTTCTCCCACTGCTTTGGACCCTTATATTTTCTTGGTATGCTGGTGACATATATCTCTTGTTTTCTGCCACCCTGGGGGGTCCCCAATACAGTAGGAAGGGAGCTCACTGCAGAACATGTGAAAGGGCTGTTGTGGGATCGTAGTAAAGGGCCCCAGGATATATATGTATATATATATATATATATATATATATATATATATATATATATATATATATATATATATATACACAAAATTGCATTTTATAGTTCCCTCCTACTTTTGTTCCTGTCCCCCCATGTGCCCCCCTAAATATGAAAGCTGGAGACGCCACTGACTATAGTTCCCTGAAACCGAATAGCGCCCAAACCCTTACTCTGCTAAAACCTGGAGTAGTGCACATGGAAATAATGTTTAGAGCATGATATAATTGCCTAAATGGGTCCGGACCTCGCAGTGACAGGACATATCGATTGATAGCTCCACAGAGAATTTTACAATCTAACGCCATCCGGCGTATTCTACCAACAGGGGAGCCTCAAAACTTCACCCAACAGTCACTGGGCATCTCTTCCACAAACCTCGAGGGAAATTTCAAAGTTTACCTGACCGATCAGGTCTTTCCTGGGTTCCGGTCGGCTCCCCCTCACGAGTGACTCGCCGCCATCTTGCGGCCTGCAGTCCCTCATCATCCCCAGGCTCAAGTGCTGTAATAGGCCGAATACGGAGAAGCCACACTGCCACCATCTACTACTGTTATAGCGGGGGAGGATCGGGCGCTGTGAAAGCCTATAAACTCCGGGTGCTTGGCTCCGAACGCTCGCGGCCCGCCGCCATCTTGAGGCCTGTGGAGCCTCCAGCATCCCCGAGCTGGAGTACCGCAATCGGCGGTACGAGCGTTAACGACTCCGGCCCATCTTCCTGCGGACACCTCTGGAAGGTAGGCGCTCACCATACAGACCCTGAGAGCCGGTAGCAGTACAGGAAAAGCCGATCTCGGACACCCGCGGCCTGCCTCATACTTCTCAGGTTACAGCCTAGGAAAATAGGAGGCTCTGGCCTACCTGTGGAAGACGGTCGCCATCGTGCCCATCCAGGATCACCTCAACTAATTTCTCTTCCGAGGGGCGTCGCCTGACCTGACATGGCGACGGACGACTAAACCCTGAGCTCCGTCCATCACGGGAGAAACACTAAGAAGCCGGGAGGTATTCTCACACTATACTACCCGTGGATAATGGGCACTGCTTCACGATCCTCCTCTGCCTCCCGCTCGAGATCCCCCAGGGATCTGACCGGATCACAAAGCCGCCATATACCGGAGATGTTCAGAGCTGGCAGAGGCAATATGGCGCCTATCCCTCACGGCCCACCACACTCAGGAGCACAGCCTCTGCCTCCAACCATCCCAAACACATCTGGCTCTAGTCAGACCAGATCCAATGCTGTAGGAGACGGGATCGTACTCACCCCCCAGCCTCAGATCAACATCCAGGACCTAAGACTGATTGCTGAAGACATCAAGGACACTTTATCCGCCGCCATAGCGGAGCTGCGGCTGGATTTTCGCGCCCTGAACGAGCGAGTCCTGAGAGTGGAGACAGTGACTGACCGCCACGACACCGCCATTCACTTAGTCACTGATTGCATTGACTCCCACACACTGCAAATGCGTGACATGCAGCGACACTTGGAGGACCTCGACAACAGGGGTCGTAGGCATAATCTCCGTGTCAGAGGCCTTCCGGAGGCCTTCGAGGGGGAACAGGTCTCTCAAGAAGTAGTTAGCCTTTTCTTTTTTTTTTTTTTTAAACAATAGATTTTTATTGAATTTCACTTTGTACATTAAAGAGCATTCAATATAGGCATTTCTTAAGGTTATACAAGGTGATTATGTATATACAACACTTACTACTTAAGTAATCAAGAATATACAACATGTATTCAAGCTACCGATTGGATTATATGCTTGACCTCTATAAGAGGTACAGCCTGCCACCCCCTTTGGGTTCACACTGTGACCAGGCTTATTGCTGGTTAACCGCATAGTAGCTTGCCATGGGTCCTATGAGGGATCCATGGGAAGATAGGCTGTGAGCAGTAAGTGCTATTAATTCAGGGTATAAAACACAAACAAAGATATATAGTTGTCATAGATGCAGAGTGCAGAGTCATCCCCACACACCCAACACACCCCCGTTAGTTGCTCCTTGGTAAGTATCCAATCTATGCATGTTGAAAGATGCTGTTAGCATACCACCACACCAGAGGCATTCATTGTACTTTATTGTATCAGTAAAAGGAGTTTATGAATGTGAGGAGGCGTATTTGGAGGATTTCCAAATTTCCCACTGTTTATGGAAACTCGGGGATCCTCCTTTAGCGTAGGCAAGAGCTCTTTCCATTGTATATTGGGCGTTTACTCTAGAGATAACTTCCTCTATTTTAGGGGGTGCTAGTGATAGCCATTCTTTTGCTATTGAAATACGAGCCGCAAATAGGATATGGATTACTACTTTCCTCATTAGGGGGTGATAGGCTTCAATGCCCAGGCTCAGGAGTGTTAGTGCTGGTTCAAGTTTGAGATGGGTATTGGTAACATTGTAGATGAGGGATTGGACCTCCTCCCAGAACGGTTGGATTTTTTTTACAACCCCAAAATATGTGGAGAAGATTGCCTGTAGATAAGCATTCTCTCCAGCATAATGCTGATGTGGAGGGTTTCATCTTGTGCAGTCGGGAGGGGGTGAGGTACCACCTATGTAGTAATTTTTGTGCGTTATCCCAGTGGTCTATGCAAGAGGAAGATTTGCTATTGTATTTTATAGCTATGTGCCATTGGTGCAGAGGATATTCCCTTTGTAGGTCCCTCTCCCATTTATGCATGTTAGGTAATTTAGCTTGCAGATAGGTAGGGGAGGCGAATGTGTAAAACAAGGATATGCCTTTGCGAGTAGGCGGGGATTTATTGAGCAGGAATTTCCATAGGATCTGCGGGATTATGATCGGACGGGTCGGGTTGGAGTGTGAATAGTGGTTTAGTTGGAACAGTTTGTATCTATCAAGTTCATCCATTGTGTCCAGGTCAGTAGTGTTGAAGTGTACTCCCTGTTTCTTCCAGCTGTGGGCTGAGAAGCTCGGTATTAGGTACTCATAAGCTGCTAGTGGTATTCTTAATGTGCGGGTTGGAATGTCAGTGAACTTAGAATTCACTAAAGAGGACCATGCATTAACAGTTGCTTGTATGGTTGGGTACGGGGGAACCTTGGGCTTGTGATGAAGGCTAGCGGCTATAGCTAGTGCTGGTAGATCGTGACCAGGGGTCACTGTACGTTCAATGTCTGACCATCTATTGTCCGTTTGACATGAGAACCAGTAGCGCATCTGGTCCAGTAGTGCTGCTTTATAGTATAGTTGAGCATTGGGGAGGCCAACGCCGCCTAGATGTTTAGGTTTATAAAGCTGTGCTAGTGCGATCCTCGGTTTTTTACCGCCCCATATGAATTTGTTAAGTAGTTTATCTATGTGTATAAAGAATTGTTGGGGGACAGGGATGGGTACGGTCCTGAAAACATAGAGAAGTTTGGGCATAACTTGCTTTTGATATGCAGCTATCCTCCCCAGCCACGTGAGCGGGAGCTTACTTATTTGATTTAGTTCCGCTTCCACTTTAAGCAAGAGTGGAGGGAAATTGCAAGAGTAGATGTTGGTGGAGGAGGAGGCTAGCTGCACACCCAGGTATGTAATTGAGGGTGGGTCCCAGTTGCAAGGAAAAATTTCCTTTAGTCTCGACTTTGTTTTTTCAGGCATGTTGATGGTTAATGCAAAGCATTTGCTGGTGTTGACCTTATAGTAGGAAACATTTCCAAACTTATGTAAGAGGGAGTTAATAGCAGGTAAGGATGCAAGTGGATTAGTTAATGTTAAGATAATGTCATCCACGAAGAGCCCTATTTTATGGGATTCGTGACCGGTGTCGATGCCCTCTATCACAGCATCGCCTCTTACATATGCCGCTAGTGGCTCTATAATCAAGGAGAAAATTATCGGCGAGAGTGGGCATCCCTGTCGGGTACCATTAGATAACCTGAAGGGGTCTGAGAGCAACGTGGAAGTGTAGATTTGTGCTGTGGGGTTCGTATATAAAGACATGATGGCTGAGTGGATCAGGCCCGAGATGCCAAACTTGTGCAAGGTCCTAGACAGGTAACCCCAGTGGACCCTGTCGAAGGCCTTTTCCGCATCTAAGGCCAGGAATATGCTGGGTACCTTTTTGGTTTCAGCCATTCTCAGGAGATTCAACATACGTCAGGTTTCATCCGGCGCCTGCCTGCTTTTGACAAAACCGACCTGATCCAATCCTATAAGGGAAGGGGTGATGTCTTTTAATCTATTCGCTAGGATTTTAGCATAAATTTTGAGGTCCGAATTCAAGAGGGATATGGGCCTAAAGTTTTGGGGGTTCGTTGTGTCCTTGCCATTTTTCGGTATTGTGACTATAACAGCTTGTAGCATCTCTCTGGGGAAGCAGCCTGAAGTGGCCGCTATATTGAAAACCTTAACTAGTGCAGGGGTGAGAGTCTGGAGAATTGCCTTGTAGTACTCGGCGGAAAATCCGTCCGCACCAGGCGATTTATGCATGGGTAGAGATGCGATTACTGCTTCTACTTCTTGGTGGGTAATAGGGGAGTTTAGTTTTTGGAGTGACACTTTGTCCACCGAAGGTAGGCAAATTCCATTAAGGAACTCGTCTATCTCCTTGGTTGTGGGCTGGTGTATTGTGGGGTCATTGTTAAGATTGTACAGGGATTCGTAGTATTCTTTAAATACATTAGCTATGTCTTTGGGGTTTTGAAATACAGTGTTGTTGAGGTGATGCTTAATGTGAGCGATGTTCGAGCGTGCCTGTTTTTTCTTGAGTTGGGCAGCTAATAATTTTCCCGAGCGGTTGTTCTGGGAGTAGTAAGCAAGTTTTAGCTTTTTAAAGTACGTTTCGTAATCTGCTCTTAGTTCCTGTCTAAGTTCCTCCCGGCAGGTTGTAAGCCGGGAGAGGACCTCGTTGGTTCTGGTACTGGGATTTTTGTGTTTCAGCTCTAGGTCTGCTATAGTGTCATGGAGTTGTGACATACGTTTCATTTTTTTTTCCTCTCTCTAGAAGCAATCTGAATGAGGACACCTCGAGCAAAGGCCTTATGAGCACACCATATCGTCATTGGGGAACATTCCTCAGTATCGTTAAAGTTAAAATACTCAGCCACTTTTTCTGCTATTTCATCCCGAATTTTGGGTTGCGATAGGAGAAATGTGTTATTGCGCCACATCGGTTTTTGAGCGGTTTTGCTGCCATCCACAACCTCAATCGTCACAGGAGCGTGATCAGACCAGGTGATGTTGTGGATGTCAGCGGTCTGGACCTTCTGTAGCATGTGCATATCCGTAAGGAAAAAGTCTATTCTAGCATAGCTGTTGTGGACTGCAGAGAAGTGCGTATAGTCTCTTTCGGTGGACCTAAGGCAGCGCCAGGGATCAAAGAGCCGTTCCTCATGACAGAGGGCTCCCAAAGAGGGCCTCTGCCTAAGAGCCACAGAAGAAGTGTCCCACTCTGCATTCATAACCATATTAAAATCGCCACAGATAATTAAACTACCTTTCTGCATTTTTTTTGCCATTGTGAATACTTTACGAATAAATTTGAGGGATCTCACATTAGGTGCATACAGATTTACCAGGGTATAGGTGACATGGTCCATTTCAGCTACTAAGATGAGAAAGCGACCACGCGGATCAGCATGTACATGCAAAAGAGAAAAGGTTAATCTGTCCCTAATAGCTATTAGCACTCCATTCTTCTTGGTGTTGTTGTTGGCTGTATATACTTGCTTAAATTTTTGATATGTGAGCATTTCGGTGGTTTCGTGCTGGAGAAGTGAGTCTCTTGCGCACATAGGATGTCGCAGTTCGCTTCTATGGCAGTTTTCCAAAGAGCTCTTCTTTTGTAGGGACTATTCAGGCCTCTCACATTGAAGGTCATTAGTTTAAGATTCATTCAGGTGGTAGAAGGTGCGGCTATGCCATCTGGTGGTGGAAACGGGCGTTGAAGGTGACGTAGGTGGTGTGTCCAGTGTGTAGGGAGCCCCCACAGCCCCGCCCCATGCTGATCAGACAGACTTGTGGTGTCAGGAACCATAAAAACTTGAACTGGTGAGATCTTATAACGTATAGATCGCATCAAACTTGGAGAACATGTTACGGACAACATCTCGTAACTTGAATTGGGGTACTAGAGTATAAGGTCAAAAAGAAGAGTAAAAAGAAAAAGAAAATAGCCGAACAACGGGCGGTAGATCCTTGAGCATTACACTCGCTATGCAGGGTGAAGGCACAAAGATTAGGGTATATTTGGTATACCGGGTGCATTAAGAGTAGGTTGGAGGCTTGGAGAGGTAGTACAAGCCCGGATGAGGTGGTTACTTGGTTCTTCGTTGCCGGGTGGGGGTGCTGTACCTCCCGTGTAGAGGGTCAGGGTCTGCCAGCTCACCATTCTCAGGCAGCAGTTTCCATTTGCGGAGGAGCTCCAGGCCTTTATCAAGTGATGTGATGGCATGCGATTCGTTATGCATATCCACAACGTAGGTTATGTAGGTTGTAACCACAATGTGGTTACGTAGGATTTTAGTAATTGGCACCAGATTGTGCCGTGCTGTAAGAGTCGCTTGGGACAGGTCAGCATACAGTGCAATCCCGGTAAAAGGGTCAGGTAGAGCAGGGTGTTGTGTACCTCATCAGTTGGTCTTTGATATGGTAGAAGTGGATGCGTGCGATAACATCCCTGGGGGTCTGGGCAGGTAGGAAGGATGGCTTCGGAAGTCTGTGGGCCCTGTCAATCGTTAGATCCGCAGGTCCTAGTGCTGGGAGGGCCGTTATCATGAGTTTTTGAAGATAAGCCGTAAGTTCAGCCGGCTTGACCGACTCAGGGACACCTCTGAATTTGATGTTGTTCCTGCGGGCCCTGTCTTCGATGTCGGCCATTTTAAGTCGCATGGTTTTGATCTCTTCCTCAACATCAAAGTGTGCATCCACTAGCTCGTTATGTGCCAATGTGAATTCCTCCATTTTTTTCTCCACATGTGTCACTCTGGTAGATACTGCTGCTACTTCACGTTTGGTGGTCTGCATAAATGCTGCCATATCGCACTGGAGGGCCCCTCTTAGTGTTTGTAACATCTCCTTCATGGTGGTGTCTAAGATGGGTTGCCCTGAGGTGGGGAAGGCATCTAGCTTCTGTGTGTAAGCAGAGGATTCCTCCATATCTTCCCCCTCCATTCCTGAGCTATCCCGGGTCCCATCCTCTTCCCCAATCCTCCTTTTCTGCTTGGCAGGGCTACTAAATGGGGAGGATGGCAACGGATGGTCACTGGCATTTGACTCACCCGAGGATGGCACTGGATGGCTGTGTGGCTGTGCTGTGGAGGCTGTTGAGCGGCTCTCCGCGCCGGCGCCATCTTGGAAATCCCGGGCCGTGCTGAGGGGATAGAAATCTGTTAGTTTCCTCAGTCCTTCTCTCTCCTTTCATTTGGCCATCGCTGCCGCTGTGTGCCCCACGTCCTAAGAAGACAGTAGATGTGCTTTTGGGGTGTTGTAATGCGCTGTGAGCCGCTTAATGTCGCCCGTTGTAGCAGAGCTTAGGTGTCACACATCCATCAGCTCTGGCTGCCGGCTCCGCCCCAGTAGTTAGCCTTTTCAACGGCCTTCTCCACAGACCCCCGCAAACCCCCATCCAAATGGAGAGGATACATCGCGCACTGCGCCCCAAGGGACGGGAGACAGATCCCCCACGGGAAATAATATGCTGCATAGTCGATTACAAACTAAAAGAGGACATCCTAAAACAAGCCAGGGGCTGCCAGCAAATCATACACGCGGGTGCCCATATCCAAATATACCAAGACCTATCTGGGATCACACTTCAACATAGAAGGGACCTGAGGCCACTCCTGGATGTCTTAAGGGAGAAACGTATTCTCTATAAATGGAAATTTCCCTTCTGCCTCTCAGCTTCCAATAACGGTCGCACAGCACTACTCAAAGTACCAGAGGATCTACCTCATTTCTGCGCCACACTTGGGATTGCCACAGTGCCAGTGCCTAATTGGTATGCCGCCTTTCGCAGGGTCCCATCACACCTTGATCAACCTAGAGATGAACCCATGGAGGCTCAAGAGTCCAGACACCGCAGAAGACGCTCGCCTTCCACCCATAGGAACCAGCCCAACTACCGGAGTGGTCCTGGAGCTGACTACATTACCACCTCCCCACGGTCCAGGCGGAGGCACAGGGACCGCTAATATCGGGGCATAGGGATTCTCCCTCTCTGTTACACGTTTATTTTTACTTTTATTTTTGTTGAGTTTTGTTCAGTGCCTTATCTGAAGACCTTTCGCTCTGGGACCCAATTTTTGACTCCCATATGTCACTACAGATGTGAGGACACTAATGGCTATAGGCTGTCTTTTCAATTACATCCGTTCATGCCCGCTGGGTCGCAAGATCTCCACAGGACACCCATGCTCGCTGTCACGCCTTCCTGTCTGTTTACAGATCAGCATGCAGCTTGCTGCCCACTCCATCGCTCAGAACTCCTTGGTTACGGCCTCAGGACACAATACTGAACTACTACTAACCTAGCACTACAATTCCCACAAGTCTGAGCGCCCGCAGATGCCACCTGGCAACACTAGCGGAGTCTCCTAAACCACGCATCCTGCAGCGGACACACTGGGATCTTTCGACCACGCAGACGCCAGCATTACACTCCCATCCGAAGGGATAAGATCCGCTCCTCTTCACTCAACAACACTGCGTGCGCCCTGCTGAACTCAGAACTCCCACTTTGACCGCCTGTCCTGCCTTAGGCTCCGGATGCCTCGTCCTCAAAGGAACTGACCGGCCGGTACACTACGACGGACGCCCACCTACTTAAATCGGCAAGTTATTTATGGACTCACGCCTACACTGTCCCGGTAACATCACAGCCGTTAATACATTTTTCTAAGTACGAGTTTTATCTTTTGGTTTTTCATTTTTACTTTATATCTTCCTTTTCAGCACAGCGGACTGTTGGCCACATAGCTGACCTGCACCAGTTTGTTTTCCTAGCAGCTCAGTGTAAAGTAAGAGTTTTTAGAGGTTAATTATGCTGATAGTTAAAGTATATGCTGACATACACAAGTCACCTCCCTAAGACTAGACAAATCTCCCTATTGAGTGTCTTTGGGGGTTGCAGAGCTTAATTTTTGTTGGATGCCGCCGCCCCTTCCCCGCCTTCACGGAACCCGAGATGGGTGTGGGGGGTGGGGAAGAGTCGGTTTGGCGCCCTCTCCCCTGAATGGGGAGCATTGCAGACATGTAAACCTCCCTACTGCTAACCTGCACAATACCCATAGCTAGGGTCACCTCTCACCGCCACACCAACATCGGGGCACCGTCTTGTTACTGCATTACCCACTGGGACATTAACCCACCCACAATGGGTGCTCCATTAGGTATACCTACCCCTCTCACGCTACAAACCATCCCGTGGTGGCGGCTCACATTCCGTTCATTGAACGTCACCCTCATTTAGTCCATCACTGCCAGGGTTCTCGGCCAACCCCCACACGGACTCGGTTAGGGATATTGTCCACCTGTCGGGACTCTCTCCCTACACGTGTTCCGCTCTACACCGATTGCTACCCACGAGGTTGTTGGATAAGTAATTCCACACCTCTTCGGATACTCTCCGGGTACACGCTCACCCGACTCACTTACACCCTCAGCTCCCCGGATTTCTCCCCTCCCCCCTAACTATCCTCTTATTACCCCCTCCCTCCACCTATGGCGGGCACACAGGACACCAACTCTCCTACGGACACAACTTCACAACAACTACACTCACTCAAACTATACTCCATAAACATTCGGGGCCTCAACGTTCCAGAATAGCGATCTAAACTTCTCCATTCTCTACAACAAGCCCACGCCCACATCGCACTCATACAGGAGACCCACTTTCGGTCGGATTCTATCCCTAAACTTAAAAATCACTACTTCCCCACAGCCTTCCATTCCTCCAACCCGGAAGCCAAATCGAAGGGGGTCACCATCCTCATCTCCAAAAATTGCCCACTCCAAGTAACGGAAGTACAAACAGACCCAATGGGACGTTTTCTTTTTATTAAAGGCACCCTGAATCAAATACCTCTCACCATTGCGAATATTTACGCTCCTAATACTGGCCAGGTAACCTTCTTCCGTAATACTCTACAGCAACTTTCCAGCTTCCACTCAGGAACCCTCATCGTGGGCGGCGACCTTAACGTTTCCCTATCCCCCTCCATTGATACTTCAAATGGAGCCTCCTCCCTTTCCTATAGGGCCCTAAAGTCGATCAAGCAACAATTTCATAACCTTCTACTCCATGACACGTGGCGCACGCTACACCCCAAGGAAAAAGATTATACCTTCTTCTCTACCCCACACAACAAGTACTCAAGACTTGACCACTTCTTTCTCTCTCAGACAGATCTCTCACACCTAGCCAATGCAACCATTGACCCAGCCATCCTCTCGGACCACAATCCCATCTTCATGACTTTACGACTGCAATCACCCACCAGGAAACCACGTATTTGGCGCCTAGACAGCTCCCTATTAACAGACGAGATATATGCTCAGAGACTGACCACTTGCCTCTCCAACTTTTTTCGGGAAAACTCGTCCCCAGACGTGGCTCCCACGGTTACATGGGCAGCTCATAAATGTGTCGTCCGCGGGGAACTGATGAATATAGCTGCACACCGTAACAAACTCAAGAACTCTCGCCTGGCGGAGTTAATGGCTCGCATTCGTACACTAGAGCAGACACACAAGGCCTCCCTCGCCAAGTCCACACTTGCTGAACTCTCTCAAGCTAGGGAAGAACTCTTGGACACACTGATGACAGCGGTCAAACGCAAGTACACCTTATCACATAAGCTATATTACGAATTCGGCAATAAAGCCGGTAAACTATTGGCGAGAGCTCTTCAATCCAAAAAAGCCTCTCATACCATTCATAAGCTTACTACTCCCAAGGGAGAGGCAGTGGTCACAAACGAGGGCATCTCTGCGCAATTTGTACAATACTTCACCAAGCTATATAACCTCCCAAATGCCCAAAGTACTGATGCAGCAGCTAACCGTAGGAAGACCCCAACTTATTTTTAGCACGATTTGGCCCCACTCCGCTTACCCCAGAGGACTCACAGACTCTAGACCTCCCAATAACGTCGGACGAAATCCTCCTTGCTCTCAAACATATGAAGACAGGCAAAAGCCCGGGACCGGACGGCCTTACGGCAGCATATTACAAATCGTTCCCGAAAATTCTCCTACCACATTTAACCAAAGCACTTAATGACCTTACAACAACCTCAGTAGCCCACAGAGACCTATTGGAAGCTCACATTACCCTCATCCCGAAACAGGGTAAAGACCCCTCCTTGGTACCCAACTATCGTCCCATATCGCTCCTTAATGTCGATCTGAAACTATACGCGAAAGTTTTGGCCAATCGTATCGTCCCCTTCATCCCATCCCTGGTTTCTCTGGATCAGGTCGGTTTTGTCCCTGGACACGAGGCCAGGGACAACACCACTAAGGCCCTCAACATTCATCATTGGCTTACTAAAACTGCCACACCAGGATTCTTTCTCTCGCTGGATGCAGAGAAGGCGTTCGACCGGGTCGCTTGGGACTACATGGAGGCTACTTTGCAGGCAGCGGGCTTACCACCGCGCATGCTAAACATGATTTTAGCACTATATGCCTTCTCTGTATCCAATGGGACGCGACAGGGGTGCCCTCTGTCACCCCTTTCTTTCATTCTGACGTTAGAACCCCTACTCCGTAAACTGAGAGCAAATTCAGCTATCAAGGGAATTAACATCCAACAAAAACAATATAAGCTAGCAGCATACGCTGACGACATTCTACTCTTTTTGACAGACCCTATCACGACTATACCTAACCTTCTGGCGGACTTTACCCTTTTCAAGACTTTATCCAATCTCCAAATTAATTTTAGTAAATCCAAGGCTCTTAATATCACTTTACCAAGGGAGACGGTGAAGCTATGTCGTAGTAATTTCCCATTCGTTTGGGAGAAATCCGAAATACTATATCTAGGGATCAAAATCACTACTGACCTAAAAGACCTCTACGCCAAAAATTTCCTCCCCTTACTCCGCTCCATCCAGGGCGACCTGCAGAAATGGAATCTAGGTTCCTTTTCCTGGTTGGGTAGAATAGCAATATTAAAAATGAACATTCTACCCAGAATCCTCTACCTCCTTCAAGCCCTCCCGATCTCGTTACCTGCTTCCTTCTTTGCCTCCTATAAACTGCTTTCCCGAACCTTTGTGTGGGCCTCCAAAACTCCGCGTATTGGCTGGGACAGACTTGTTCTCCCTAAAAGATTGGGGGGTCTGGGTCTCCCAGATCTCCGAAAATATCACTGGGCCTGCCACCTGACCAGACTGGTGGATTGGCATATACATCATCCCTCCAAGGACTGGATTACACTAGAAGCATCATTCGCACACCTGCCCTTAGCCAACACACCATGGATGACCCATACCAATGTTCCCAAGGAATTCACTACTCACCCCCTCATCGGGACCACACTTTCATTGTTCAAAAGAGCATGCAAAATACTGGCCTTCACACCCTCACCAGGCCCCATGACCCCTCTGGACGATAACCTAGCCTTTCCCCCGGGTCTTTTCCTAAAAGATCCTGCCCCGGATACCCTCAGTTCCCCAGCTAGAGCACAGAAATTCTTCCTACATGGGTCTTTTCTCTCTTTCCCTACACTTGTAACTACTCTACCTAACTACGACATACCCTTTTACAAATAGTTGCAAATAAGACATTTCCTCCAACCCTCCATCCAACACTCTCACTGGCACAGAGATCTCACGCCGTTTGAATTTCTTTGTACCTCAACAGAACCGCAAGGCCATCTCATTTCCTCAAATTACGCCCTACTGTTCACAGGCCACAAGATCAAAGATGACACCCTTACACAACAATGGGAAAAGGACCTAGCCCTAGATCTCACCCCCACAGAGTGGGACCACATATTTACCCTCATGCACAAGGGGTCCATTAATGTCACGACGCAGGAGAATAGATACAAAATTTTCTCAAAATGGTACCGGACCCCCGACAAAATCCACCACTTCCACCCTTCTGTCCCTTCTACCTGCTGGAGTTGTAATAACGCTAGAGGTACTCTACTTCACATCTGGTGGGAATGCCCCCTTATCCAACCCTTCTGGTCAGACGTCCATGAACTAATTTCCCAAATCACCACATATACTCCAGACTTCTCCCCCGCCAGATATTTACTGCACCACAGACAAGGGTCCCCCACCTCATACAAAAAAACCCTAACTATTCACCTGATCAATGCAGCCAACCTCTGCATCCCTGCACGTTGGAGAAACCCCTCCCCCCCACAGTTCAAGACTGGACTCGCAGGGTAGACCGAATTGCGGAAATGGAGCAACTCATCTCCCAAGCAGCGGATTCTCCTACCAAATTTTAGGCCACTTGGGCCTGTTGGACTCATTATAGAGGCTCACAAACGCAACAGGCCTTGACCCAACCACCCCCTCAGACTCCCTGAGGAGCCCACGCGACATGTTCACTCGTGTCCACCTTTGTTAACACACCTGCCCCTCCTGTCCCCCCTCTCCCCATACCTCCCAACACCAACGATACCGACCTGACATTTTCAGGAAACCTAAAGCTTGCCGTATCCATGCATATCACACATGCCTTTACTCAATATCGGCTTCATATAGTCCCCCTCCGAGCGACCGACTCACCCTCGGTCCGCCCTACACTTTGGACGACTTCACTTCTTCGTACAAGTTCTAAATTTCAGTCGCCATGCCGTTATATTAAATACTACATATGTCTTGTCAGGTATCCCGTTCTCGTTCACAGCTAAGATCCCGTCGGGGGTGAGCGGAAACGGGATTGCTTATAACGCGGTTTGGCCTTGCTCCGCAAACCACACCCGCCCTCTCTGAACCTGCATCCATAGCTGTAAGTGGCGATACCTGCTTTATTATACTGTTGAGCCTCATGCATGACTACATATGCCTATATTTGCTCATGTTCTTACTCTGCTGATCTATATGTGCATATTGCCCATTGATTGTTTATTTCTCTACGATGTATGGCAAACATTGCATGTTAACCTGTAAAATTTCAATAAAATCTTTTGAAAAAAAATAAATAAATAATTGCCTAAATGGTACTGAAATATGCAGTATATTATTTAAAGATAATCTGCTTTTAAACTGTGTGAAAAAGTGATTTCTATGCTGAAATATCTTTAAACGTCTGAGAAGTGAAAAATTCCCCATTTTGGACAACTAGGAGTCAACACAACTGAGCATGCTCAGACCTGAAAATAGCTCTCATTTTAATTCAAGTGTCTTTTTTACCCGGCGCTATAGTAAATAAAAAAATGAGAGCTAATTAGAGAGCATTTTTTTGAAGTGAAAATCTGCTCTATTCTAGTCCAAATCAAGTTTCAGCCATTGATTCTAATGAAACAATTCTAACTTTCACAAAAAAAACCTTTTAATGTTGAGATGAAATGTTTTTTTCTCTGAAATAAATTTTCATTTGCAACATTGTTGCTTCTACTTAAAATATTTTGTTTTTAAGAATACTAGAATGTGGAATGTTTTGATGTTTTGGTAAAATATATTTTTCTCTGTCACTTTCACTTGTTACTCTCCATCTCACAACAATCTTTACCCAAACTCACACAGGTGTCTTTATAATCCACAAACAATACCATTGCTGATGCAAATTTAAAATTAATCACATTTTTTTGTGCTTTTTATTATTTCCGAATATTCATAATTTGAGCCCAAAAAATGTGATATGTGTACCAACATCAGAAAGCAAAATGTAATTCCAAAAAAATTGAGGGTAATATTCTACTCTCACCCACAAAAAAAACACCAAATATCACAGAATAAATTAAGAAGAATAACTCTTGAGTAATGTAATTCCATCACCTGTATGTCCAAAGAAATGCAGTATTTATGTGTTTTTATGTGTATTCATGTGTAGTTATGTGTAGGATGCTCTCACATGTGGCAGCTCTGTGGCTTAGAGGTTAGAACTTCTGCTTAACATCCCTGAGGGTCTGGGTTCAAATCCCAAACATGTTGCTTCATGTAGAGAAGTTATCTTATCTCCCAGGTCCTATAACTATGTCTAAATGTAGTATTTATGTGTAGGAGGGTTCCACCACCATTGTAAGTCTTTTCCAGATACACTATTTGGCCAAAAGTATTGGGACACCTGCCTTTACACACACATGAACTCTAATGGCAGCCCAGTCCTAGTCCTTAGGGTTAAAATTTGATTTGACCCACTCTTTGCAGCTAGAACAGTTTCTGGGAAGGCTGCCCACAAGGTTTAGTGTGTCTATGGGAATGTTTCATCATTCTTCTAGAAGTGCATTTGTGAGGCCAGGCACTGATGTTGGATGAGAAGGCCTGGTTTGCAGTCTCTACTCTAATTCAGCCAAAGGGTGTTCTATTGGGTTGAGGCCAGGACTCTGTGCAGGCCAGTCAAGTTTCTCCACCCCAAACTTGCTCATCCATGTCTTTATGGACCTTGCTTTGTGCACTGGTGTGCAGTCATGTTGGAACAGGAAGAGGCTTTCCCCAAACTGTTCCCACAAAGTTGGGAGCATGAAATTGTCCAAAATGTCTTCGTATGCTGACGCCTTAAGAGTTCCCTTAACTGGAACTAAGAGGCCAAGCCCAACCCCTGAAAAACAACCCCACATCATAATCCCCCCTCCACCAAATCATTTGGACCAGGTCCATAAAGATATGGATGAGTGATTTTGAGGTGGAGGAACTTGATTGGCCTGGACAGAGTCCTGACCTCAACACAACAGAACACCTTGGGGATGAATTAGAGAGGAGACTGTAGGTCAGGCCTTCTCATCCAACATCAGTGCCTGACCTCACAAATGCACTTGGAAGAATGGTCAAACATTCCCATAGACACACTCCTAAACCTTGTGGACAGCCTTCCCAGAAGAGTTGAAGCTGTTATAGCTGCAAAGGTTGGGCCAAATGAGTTTTGAATCCAATACCAATACTGGGATGCCATTACAGTTCATGTGCATTTAAAGGCAGGCGTCCCAATACTTAGGCCAATATATTGTTAATTGCTTGTGACACTGAGCATGGCTATGGACTTAGGGCTGGTTCACACCACAGAGATGCAGAGAGCAGAGAACATGTGTGAGGCTGCCTGGTGGCTAAGTGGGTAGCAGTTCTGTCTAGCAACACCTGGGATGTTGGTTTAATTCCCCAACATGCTAATCCTTGTGTTAAAGTTTATATGTTCTCCCTGTGTGGGTTTCTCACCACAATCCAAAGACATGCTGGCATTTTATTTGTCTCCTGTCGAAATAGGTTCTAATGTAAGAATGTTAATTTTGGACTTTAGATTGGAAGCTCATTGCAGCCAGGGACTGATGTTAATGTTTATTAGCACTAATCATGCCCAGGGACTTGGACATTTCAAATTTTAGGGTTTACACTGCATGTGTACATATGCTTAGAAAACTGTTGCTTTGTTTATGCGGATGCAAATGGACTTTGATCTTTGTCTTGTAGCTGGAGATTTGATGCACATAGCCAAGGGCTAACACAGTTGCGAATAGTATTATGTGTTCCTGCCCATCAGGTGCAATCACTTTAGACATACATGAAGAGACAGATTGGAAGATACTGGTGGGCATGTACTTCTAATGGGTATGTCAGTGTGCTAACAATACAACCTCTCTTATATAAAGGCCTGCAGTAGGAGGGTTCGTTTGGCCTGAGAAGGTCAGGTTTTTTGCTGTGATTTGTGGGGGAGAAGGAATGATATTGTGCATATTGACAAATGCCCAATTAGGGATATTTGATGAAATTCTTGTGCATTTTTTCAATCAAAAGTGGGTTTATGTGGCCATGCTGTCAATGTTGTGCGTGTATTGTTCCTGTCTGATCATGCAAACATCATTTGGAAGCATCTGACCTACTCTTTTTGATCTCGTTGTTTAATCGTGTACATGGTCACCAATGTATGTATGTGTGGATTGTGGGCTGGTGGTGGGTGTTTTGAATAAGTCTTTTTTGTAATATTATGTTGGAATGCTTTGTAAGAATGACTGTTAAGTATGTTTCTTTAATCTTGCAGATAAAAATGTAAATTGTGTTGCCCATTATACACTGAAATTAAAAGCTGTGTCCACTCTAAGGTTTTGTCAAATTTTAGATGGTAAGCTCCTATGAGCAGGGCCCTTAAAATCCCATTGCTAAATGTAGCACCACATATCCTGTCCAAATTTTTTTGAAGCTAGTAAATGATTGTACATTTTTTTTCTGCTGGTAAAATAAAAGTACATTATTGAGCTTTGTTGTGGTGGGTTTTTTTTTCTTCTACTTTTCTTTCTCTTTAGTTTTTGTGGGTGGTGGTTTTAGGTAGGTGCAATATCTCTTATATTTTATTTCAATATGTATTTGTGCACCAAAAAAAAATCTCTTTGCCCTTGTTCACATTGATGCTACTTTGAAATCGCACTACTTCACTTGAAGTAGCACGATTTCAAAGTAGCAAGGTCAGCGTGATTTCAGGTGCTACTTGACAGACATCCATGTGGCTTCATACACAAATGTCTATTGAAGTCGCACCTGAAATCGGCAAAAGTAGTGCAGGAACTACTTTAGCAAATTGGTGCGGCGCCACAAAATTGGTGTTGCATCGATTGGAACAGTGCCATTGCTGCCAATAGTCATGCGATTTGATCTCTCAAATCGCATGACAAATCGATCCAATGTAAACCTAGGCTTCTGCACACCTGCAAGTAAATGATAAAGGTGGAATCTTTATATAAAACAAGGAATAGGGGCGCCTCTGAGAAATTATAATAAACACTTTATTTAAAACAAACTATCCACTCACATGAAAGTAGGAGAAGGCATATACAGGAGCGTGGTGAAGGCTGGAGAGCTGAAAAACCCAGAGCTGTGAGTAGAAGCTGTATCAATGTAGCTGGAGCACAATCCAATCCAGGCAAGCAGGGGTGCAGATGACTGAGCACTGAGCACATACACACACTGGTGTAATGCAATGCCCCTGGAGGATGGTGTCAATAGTCCAGTGGAGGAGGGAGGGATCAGTCCAATAATGGCATTAATATCTGTGAAAAGGAGGAGAAAAGACGTCTGGCTGGATGGCTGGGCTGCGCTGTATCTCCACAGCGATCGTACTGTCCCTGTATGGTGAGGGGAGAGACACGGCCGTGTGTATGAGATGGAAGCGAGGCTTGGAGAGCAGACAAAGGCCGGCGCCGAGCCGTGACATCATCAACATGCGGCGCGTTTCTGAAATTGCTGGCTATAGGTGGATGGAATAGCCGCATTCCTTTTTCAAGCATCTATTTATAGTCTTTATATAAAACAGCTGTGGAGAATTGCAGGTAATTAATTCAGATGGTGGATAGACAGTGTGTCAGGTCCCACACTTACCAGACAGGTGAGTCCACTTGGGCAGAAGGTAGGCTCCCTTACGTATCCGATTCGGGGACCCTGGTAGAGTAGACAGGAGGCCCACGAATGCGGAGTGGTATGAGGGCCTGATGTTAGGGTCCTGGAGCAAGGTGGTCTGGCAAGCAACCGGTAGAGCTTCAAGACTGATGGAGCAGATGCTGAGCAGGAGCTAATCAGGCTGGTCACACACAGGCAGAGGTCGGCAACGGGCTGGCGGCAACGGTACAAGGGAGTAGGCAGAAACAAGGTCAAACAAGCCGGGGTCGGGTTCAGGTAGCAATCAAGGGAGGTCCAAAGGCAAGCCGGGTCACAACGGGTCAAACTACGGAGATACAGGAACACAGGAAGATCACGGAACAAGACACAGAGCTGTTTGATCAGGCAGCACCGAATCAGGGTAGAGGCAGGCTTAAATAGGCTAATTGGCGCCAAACGCTGCGCTCGTGCACGCGCCGATTCGCCAAGTCGCCCCGCGCCCCCGCACACACCCGAGCGCGCCCCCGACACCGGCGTGCACGCCCACACTACCGGGCACGCCGGCAGTAACGCCCATAGGCGGACGAGCGCTAGCGCGAACGCGCGTACGCACACACGCCCGGACGCCACCCTGCACGCCACGGCCGGTCAGCCCAGACACGCCAGTGCCCCCAGGAACACGCGCCCCAGCACGCACAGAGACATGAGCGCCAACGCGCCCTGGCGCGCACAGGCGCCCAATCAGGTAACCTCTCTGACAGTGCCCCCTCCTCAAGGGCAGACTCCGGATGCCCAGCTGGGCCATCTTTGCGGCATGAGAGGTTTTAAAAGACTGCAGAAGTTCTCTGGCATGTAAGTTACTTTCCGGCTCCCACAAATTATCTTCGGGTCCATAGCCCCTCCATTTTACAAGGTATTGAACCTGATTGCGCCTTCTTCTGCAATCTAGAATTGCCTCCACTTCGAACTCCTCTTCGCCATCAACCACAATAGGTTTGGGTGGGCCAATGCTACGACCAGAAAAGAAGTTGGGGGTGACCGGCTTCAGGAGGGACACGTGGAAGACTGGATGTATCCTCAGGGAGTTAGGAAGGTCAAGTTCGTATGCCACATTATTGATTTTTCTTTTAATCAAGAAAGGACCCAAGTATTTGGGGCCCAGTTTCCTGGACGGACAGGCCAACTTGAGGTTAGCGGTAGATAACCAGACAGAATTGCCAGGTTCCAGAACAAGTTCTCCCCGTCTCTTCCTGTCAAAGATTCTCTTGTAATCTTCCTGAGCCTTGGTCATGGTTTCCTGCAGCAATTTGTTGTTGTTTGAAAAAAAATCCAAAGTTTCGGATACTGCAGGAACAGGGCACTCGGGAATAGGTCCAGGCAGGAAGGATGGGTGGAAACCATAGTTGGCATAAAACGGTGACTGATTGGTAGCTGAGTGTAGTGAGTTGTTGTAGGAGAACTCCGCGATGGGAAGCAGGGAGGCCCAGTCATCCTGGGAAAATGCAGAGAAACAGCGGAGGTATTGCTCCAAGGTTTGATTCGTCCTCTCGGTTTGTCCATTTGACTGAGGGTGGTAGGCCGAAGAAAATGACAATTCGATTTCAAGGGCGCCACAAAGGGCTCTCCAGAATCTGGAGGTAAACTGGACGCCTCTGTCCGAAACTATATTGGTCGGTACTCCATGCAGTCTGACGATCTTAATAAAGGTGGAAGCGGTCTCCATGGCCGAAGGGGTGCCCTTCATGGGGAGAAAATGGGCCATTTTAGACAGCCTGTCTACCACAACAAAAATGAACGAAAAACCTTCTGATGGGGGGAGTTCAACGATAAAGTCCATTGAAATCATGGCCCATGGTCTCTCTGGGACTGGTAATGGTCTCAACAGACCCCATGCTCTTGTCCGGCTACTCTTGTTTCTGGCACACGTGTTACAGGACTCCACATATTCCTTGCAGTCTTTAGTAAGGTGAGGCCACCAAAAGGTGCGTTGGACAAGATCAGTTGTCTTCCGTGTGCCGAAATGACCGGCAAGTTTGTGATCATGGCACAAGCTTAACACCCGTACTTTTAGCTCCTCAGGGACCACAATTTTATTCTTGAACCAGAACAGCCCATCCTTGGTACAAGCTTCAGCGGGTGGAGACATTCCCATAGAGGATCGTCTGATTTGGGAGATTAGATCCTCCTGTAGGATCAGGAAATTTCCAGAGGGGAGGATGGTGTCTGGAGACAGGGCCTTCTCAGAATCCAGAAACATTTGGGAAAGGGCGTTTCAACCTCTTGGCCGTTCTTAGGTATTCTAAGTTTTTGTGGTCCGTGTAGACCAAAATGGGGTGAGCTGCACCTTCCAGGAGATAACGCCATTCCTCCAGGGCTGCTTTAATGGCTAGAAGTTCCCGATCTCCCACGTCGTAATTCTTCTCGGAAGGGGAGAGTTTGCGTGAGAAGAATCCCACAGGGTACAAGAGTGCTTTGGCACCTTGTCTTTGTGAGAGCACAGCTCCAACCGCGACTTCGGAAGCATCCACTTCTAAGACGAAGGGCAAGGCAGGGTTGGGATGCTTGAGAATAGTGGCTGACGTGAACAGCGCTTTGAGTCTTTCAAAGGCCTCTTGTGCCTTAGGAGTCCAGCAGAACCGGCTTCCTTGTTTAATGAGTTCCGTAATGGGAGTTATAATCGAAGAGAATCCCTTAATAAATTTCCTATAGAAATTGGCAAAGCCAATAAAACGCTGTACTCCTTTCTGGTCTATAGGTGCAGGCCAATCCAGGATAGCGGATACTTTTTGCGGATCCATTTTGATGCCATCAGGGGAAATGATCAAGCCTAGGAACTGGATGGATTGGAGCTCAAACTCGCATTTTTCAAGTTTGGCGTAAAGCCCATGTTGTCTAAGCCGGGTGAGTACGTTTCGTACGTGTTTGCGGTGCTCAGTCAGGGAAGCAGAGAAAACCAGGATATCGTCCAGGTAAACGATGACATATAAGTCCAGGAAGTCACGAAAGACATCGTTGACGAAGTGCTGGAATGTAGCCGGTGCGTTGCACAGACCAAAGGGCATGATGAGGTACTCGTAGTGCCCGAATCGAGTACGAAAGGCCATCTTCCATTCATCCCCCTCTCTTATGCGGATCAAATTATAGGCTCCACGGAGGTCCAGCTTGGTGAAGACGGTGGCAGATCCTAATCTCTGAAATAATTCGAGAACCAAAGGTAGTGGGTATCTGTTCTTTATAGTGATTTTATTAAGCTCCCGGTAATCAATGCAGGGACGTAAGGAGTGATCCTTTTTTTCTACAAAAAAGATGCCTGCCCCCGCTGGAGATGTGGAGGGACGGATGAACCCTTTCTTCAGGTTTTCGTCTATATAGATTTTCAAGGTGCCCAGCTCCTGCTCAGTTAGAGGGAAAATCCTCCCGAAAAGAACTTCAGTACCAGGTAAGAGTTCTATTGGGCAATCGTAGGGTCTATGTACTGGAAGAGTTTCTGCCCCCTTTTTACTGAATACATCCAGGAAATCCCGGTAAGGTTCGGGAAGATTTTGGTAAGACTTAATTTCTGAATCTAGGCACAGGCAGTGGGAGGATGTTAAAGGGGTCCCCCGTAAACAGTGTTGTTTGCAATATTCCGAAGAAAACTTGATCTTGCCCGTAGACCAGTCGATGCTAGGATTGTGAGCCTGTAGCCAAGGTATTCCTAGGATAATTGGGAAGAGGGGAGAGGAGATGACATCTAGGCGTAAAAGTTCCTGATGTTCCGGGCCAATGGTGGCCAGTAGAGGAACCGATTCCTGGGTAACAGGACCGGAGCGGAGGGTGGAGCCGTCCGCTAAGAAAACTGCCAGTCCCTGGGCCTTAGTTTGAGTAGGGATATGATGGTCTTCGACGAAGGTCCGGTCAATGAATCCGCTACATGCTCCCGAGTCAATGATGACTGGTACTGGGATGTTCCTTCCAGGTAACTGTAATACAACGGAAAATGTTAGGTGGTTACCGGAACTAGGTAAGACAGGTGCACACAACGAGGAGGACGGCAGGCACTTATGTCTTTTATTGGGGCATGCTCTTGCAAAGTGTCCAGGCTCTCCACAGTACAGGCACAGGTTAAGTGTGCGTCTGCGTGTCTTCTCCTCTGGGGTCAGAGAGGGACGGAGCAGTCCCAACTGCATGGGTTCAGGAGCTTCCTGGGTTGGAATAGATGAGACAAGTGGAGCTTGGTTCGGGGCACTAGGGGCCCTGGGTAACATCCAGGTGAGGCGTGGGTGGCCAACAGATCTCTCAGAGCGTCTCTCTCTGAGGCGGCGGTCAATCTGGATTGACAAGTTGATTAGCTCCTCTAGTGTCTGAGGTACCCCCACCCGTGCTAATTCGTCCTTCAAGGGGTCCGACAACCCCAGCCGATATTGGTGACGCAAGGCCGCGTCATTCCACTCTGTATCTGAGCTCCAACGCCTGAACTCCACAGCGTAATCTTCGGCCGCTCTGCGGCCTTGTTGAAGGGAGTGCAAGGCGGCTTCTGCCATGGCTGTTAACTGAGGGTCCTCATACAGCTGAGACATGGCTAAGAAAAAGTAATTCAAAGAATCCAGATCTGGCCTTTTGCTCCAGCAGATGGTGGGCCCAGGTCTGAGGCTCGCCGGTCAACAAAGAAATGACGAACCCCACTTTGGTAGCCTCCAAGGAAAACATACGGGGTTGTAAGGCAAAATAAAGTTTGCATGCGTTGCGGAACGCCCGGAACTTGCAACGTTCTCCGGAAAACTTTTCGGGTGTAGGCACCCTGGGCTCCGGTGGGAGCATAACTACAGAGGGTGCTGAGGCAGGATTAGCAGATGCTGCTCCCGGAGGGGAGGCTGAGAGGGCCTGGACCTGTCCTTCCAGTCTGGTATAGCCCTCCTGTAGGCTTTTGACGGCTTGGGTAAGGCCCGCTAGGTGCCTGCAAAGTTCATCCATGGGGGAGGCCCCCTGCCCGGACTCAGTCATGGCTGCCTGATACTGTCAGGTCCCACACTTACCAGACAGGTGAGTCCGCTTGGGCAGAGGGTAGGCTCCCTTACGTATCCGATTCGGGGCCCCTGGTAGAGTAGACAGGAGGCCCACGAATGCGGAGTGGTATGACAGCCTGATGTTAGGGTCCTGGAGCAAGGTGGTCTGGCAATCAACCAGTAGAGCTTCAAGACTGATGGAGCAGATGCTGAGCAGGAGCTAATCAGGCTGGTCACACACAGGCAGAGGTCGGCAACGGGCTGGCGGCAACGGTACAAGGGAGTAGGCAGAAACAAGGTCAAACAAGCCGGGGTCGGGTTCAGGCAGCAATCAAGGGAGGTCCAAAGGCAAGCCGGGTCACAACGGGTCAAACTACGGAGATACAGGAACACAGGAAGATCACGGAACAAGACACAGAGCTGTTTGATCAGGCAGCACCGAATCAGGGTAGAGGCAGGCTTAAATAGGCTAATTGGCGCCAAACGCCGCGCTCGTGCACGTGCCGATTCGCCAAGGCGCCCCGCGCCCCCGCACGCGCCCGAGCGCGCCCCCGACACCGGCGTGCACGCCCACACTACCGGGCACGCCAGCGGTAACGCCCATAGGCGGACGCGCGCTAGCGCGAACGCGCGTTAGCGCGAACACGCGTTAGCGCGAACGTGCGTACACCGGACGCCACCCTGCACGCCACGGCCGGTCAGCCCAGACACGCCAGTGCCCCCAGGAACACGCACCCCAGCACGCACAGAGACACGAGTGCCAACGCACCCCGGCGCGCACCGGCGCCCAATCAGGTAACCTCTCTGACACAGTGTTGTATGTGTCAGCTTTAGTTCACATTGGTGCAATGTCAAAGCGGTGGCAATTGCACTGTTTTAATTGGGGTGCAATTTGTATTGATATCAGTACAGAAACCTGCACAGATGTCTCTGAAATTCCCCCTGCAGTAGGGACTGACATGCGGGAATGAAAGTGTGTGATTTCAGCTGAATGATTTCCTCCCTCTGTCAGTGTGAACCAGGACTCAAAGTGGGCCTTTTGTTTTTCTCATTCACCTGCTGCTAACCCAGGGACACCATTTATCGAAAGCCTTTAAATATCATAAGTAGAAATACAAATTTGCATATCTTCAAATAAACAAAAATAATAAAATTCTAATTGTGGTTACGATCAAATATTCGCAGCAGCGATCAAAAGAGTGTGGTTTCACCTTCTGACCCAGAAATAAGTCACTGTAATCACCCGGAAGTTCCTGTGCTGGTCAGGATCTCCATCTAGGTGGACATGGCGAGGTCAATCTTTAGCAAAGAGGAGGTGCTGCTCATTTTCCGGATAAGGGTATGATATGTACTTGTGCTTAATCAATGCGGGGGTGGATGTGGTAGTTAGATTTGGTGTGGGTGGGGTTCAATGATTTGTTTGGCATCCCCACACATTTGCTTCTGGCCCATGTGCACACATCACTTCCTGCATTTGTTCTGCTGATGTAAATGCAAGTATAAATGAGAGCTCCTTTCTATTAAAATATATATGACTTGTTTCACAGTTGGGCAACTTTGGACCTCCGAGTTGCTTGACAAGCTGTACCCCATGATTCTCAATGATAACTAAGTATGGGCCAAACATCCCCACTGTTCGGTTCGTAGCAGAACATGCGAACAGACAAAAAATATGTGCGAACACTGTTAAAGTCTATGGGACACAATCATGAATAATCAAAAGTGCTAATTTTAAAGGTTAATATGCAAGTTATTGTCATAAAAAGTGTTTGGGGTCCTGGGTCCTGCCCCAGGGGGCATGTATCAATTCAAAAAAAGTTCTAAAATGGCTGTTTTTTCGGGAGCAGTGATTTTAATAATGCTTAAAGTGAAACAATAAAAGTGTAATATTCCTTTAAATTTCGTACCTGGGAGGTGTCTATAGTATGCCTGTAAAGTGGCGGGTATTTCCCGTGTTTAGAACAGCCTGACAGCAAAATTACTTTTCTAAAGGAAGAAAAAAGTAATTTAAAAGTGCTAGTGCTAGTGCCAGTGTTCTGCTTAGAAGGTTCTCCCCCGGCGGATAAGGGCTCTCCTGTACTGCGCAGTCACAGCGCTTGCGCAGTACGAGCCGCCGAAAATAGCCGAAGCTGAATACCTGTGAGTCAGCTGTACAGGGCGCCTGTAACAGAGCCCCTCGCGGGCTCTCTTCACTCACCACGCTTCGGGCACGGCCTCGCTTCGTTCGGCATATTTTTATTCTAACTCTATTGCCCTGTACACACGGTCGGATTTTCCGACGGAAAATGTGCAATCGGAGCTTATTGTCAGAAATTCCGACCGTGTGTGGGCTCCATCGGACATTTTCCATTGGAATTTCCGACACACAAAGTTTGAGAGCAGGCTATAAAATTTTCCGACAACAAAATCCGATCGCATCAATTCCGACCGTGTGTGGGCCAATTCCGACACACAAAGTGCCACGCATGCTAAGAATAAATTCCGAGACGGATTAGCTCGGTCTGGTAAAATTAGCGTTCGGAATGGATATAGCACTTTCGTCAGGCCGCAATGTTTTAAATTGTTTAATGCAGCGCACTCTCTTCTTCTTTATAATGCTAGAAGAATGAAGTAGTTTTGCTGCTCATATTCACACAGACTTCTCACAAACTTTTTTCTTTATTATTTATCATGATTTCATCAATATATTTTGATTTGTCACATCCGACCAAAAAGATATATATTTTTTTGGTTTGTATTTTATTCAAGCCTGATCTTGTTTTTTTTTTGTTTTTTTTACTCCAGAATATTTTTGTATGTGTTTTGTGTGTCAAGTTACCACAACACCATTATTATCTTGTATTATTTAATCTCAAGAAGTTTGCTTGGTGTTGGTGTCTCTTGTTAATTTCACATTGTATTTTAGAAATGTACCTGCCTCCTCACAAACAAACTGTCCTTTTTGAAAGAAAACACACATAGGCAAGTATAATAAAACAAAAAATCCCTTATTAAGGGCTCAGAATCAAACAAAGAGGGAGGCAATGCTGGATAAACATCAGAAATTGGCGAAGCCTTTGACCCCCAGGGCACACATCAATTATTTTACAGCAAAATTGGTGGCCTGAGGAGTCCCGAGGAGTGAGGGAGTGCAGTCTGGTCCAGAAGTCCAAGGCATCATGAACAGCTGCAGATGACATGTATGTTCCCAGGCTGTGGTCATACAAGAGGCTGCATCTTTTGCCAGACCAGACTGAACCCGGGCCATCACTCTCTGGTCTTCCTTACACACTTCCTTTCCGGCTGTGGCTCTGGTGTTGGAGGTGTGGCAGGAGGAGGAGTAGGACCTGGAGGAGGAGGAGTAGGACCTGGAGGAGGAGGAGTAGGACCTGGAGGAGGAGGACCATGGGTGAGCTCACAAATGTGGCTTTGGCATGTGAGTTGGCCCCTAAACCCCTTATTTAGAGCTTCTAAAATTGCAAACTCGCATAAGAGGCGTTGGCCCTCCTTCATTTGCATCATTTTGCATGCAGTTAGCTCACCAAAATCCTCTTCCACACTGTGGGGTGTTCTGCGGGCCTCAGTAGCCTTCCAAAATAGGCCTATTGCAGCCTCCTCCAAGTTACTCCCCTTCCTGCCACTTTGTCTTTGAAGGCGGAGGGGAGGGACCTGAGTATCCGGCAGCCTGCTTGGCCCGGCCACCTCCTGGCTGAGACTTTCCTGTGTATGAAAAAGGGACATGGTTTTAGTTTTTGGCTCCTAAATCACAATCATAAATTAGTACTCTAAACTAACATCTATTTAACATCATTGATTGGATAACCAGAAATATTTAGAAGAATGCTATACCTGACTCAAGCTGAGCTCCTCCACATGTTGCTGCCTGGAAGGCCCAGGTTGGGCGTCAGAAGCCTCAACTGGGGGGGAAGGAAGCGTGGAAGGAAGAGTGGAGAGTGCTGGCCTGGGTTCAGTCTGACCTGCCAGAAAATGCAGCCTGTCATAGTACCACAGCCTGGGGACATAAATGTCATCTGCTGCTCCTGATCTCTGGGAATCCTGGACCTTCTTGTGCTCCCTATTATAAGTGCTCCTCATGCCACCAATTAGGATCTTCAAATAGGTGATGTCTGCCGTGGGGATCACCGGCTTCACAAATTTCAGCAAATTATCCAGCGCTGCCTTCCTCTTTGTTTGGTTCTTATAATCAGGGTGGTTCACCTGCCACAGACAGGGCAGCTCCCTGAACATATCTATGAAGATTGGCATAAAGTCCTGATCATTGACTAGATCCATTTTCACTGCAAGACACAACACCAGACAAACCCTAATGTCAGCCTAAAGTCTTCTAAACTTGTCCAAATACAGGCCTTAATCTAGAAGCAGTATAGGCCCAATTTAAAATCTTACCTTCGCTATCACGATGGGCGCCTCCGATACTCCTTCCTCCGCTCACAGATCGTTCGTACTACGCACGCGTGTTGCGCTTTATATACACTGCGCATGCATGAAACTCCGCCCGCCCCTGACGTTCTTTCTAGTCTATTCCCCGCCCCTTCTCGTTTGGCGCAGTGGGGGAAGAGCACATGGCGGAGACACAGCAGGTGCATGCTCATTACAGCAATGAGGAGGAGGAGGAGGAGGAAAGCCCGGAGCCAGAAACGTCATGATCCCGGGGGAGACGATTTAAGGCCTCAAATATGTCCTTTGGGGAGATGTTGGAGATGGTCGACATACTAAAGAGGGCCGACTATGACGGGAAGTATGGACCTTACCCCAACCCCAAAGTCAGAAAGGCCAAGATCATGGCGAAAGTTGGGAAGAGTCTTCACCGGAATTTTGGGGTATCGCGATCCAAGGATCAGCTCAGGAAGCGGTGGTCGGACCTCAAATTAAGGGAGCATGAGCAGTACAGAAGGATCAGGAGAGTGTTTCAAAAAAAGTAAGTAGTTGAGCTGTGTTCCTATTCTTTATTTTTATTACGTTCGTGCTGCTCCATGTGCTTTTCTTAACTGTTGTACAGTTTAAAATGGCAACTTTCATGTTCATGGGCAAATTATTTGTTTATGTGAAACATTGTTCGTTCGGCCTAGAAAACACCATTGTTTTGGGCATATGCATTTGAATAAATTTTTGCTAGCCTAATTCTCTTAAAATAATTTTGTGGTGTAGATGAGTTTGTAACTAGAATGATATGCAAACTAGATTCTATGTAAGGAGAGGACACTCAGCAGCTGTTTACACATCTGGACACTGGAGCACTAGTGTGGGACACCAGAACACCCTTTTTATTAGGGGGCCCACAGAGGTGCTCCAGTGTATACTATAGGGGTGACTCCATCTGTGAAGCTTGTACAAAACAGGTAAGTATTCAAGCTTGACAAAGGACAAAAATATTTCTTCGTCTTGGAACTCTGACAAAATAGACAATTGTACCCCACTTCCAAGCAATGTTTCATATTCCTATTTCTGCCATGACATATCTGTGTGCTAAGTATACCAATTTTTTATTTACATAGGGGAGAAAAGACTCGGAGGACACCACTCATCCGAGGAGACCACAGACCCCCCACCTCAGGAAGAAGGTGAAATCCCCCAAAGCCAACAGGAGGAGGAAGGAGACGTAATCAAAATAGTCACCACAACAGGTGAGTGTCTGTGACCACAGGCTCAGGTAAGAGATGGATGCTGGCATATTTCTAATACATGGTGTGTTTTTGTTTCTATATTTTTAGGTGATTGTGATGTTGTGGATCCAGGTCATTTCACCAGTAAAAGTGCACGGATCCTGATCGGGGAGATCATGGGGTGTAATAGGGACTTGGAAAACATCCTGAAAAACATCAATGATGTTCAAAACAAAATGAAGAACATCATTGATGTTTTAGGGAGAGTTTAAAACAACTCCAAATCCCTTACTTTTTTTTGGTTTTTGGAATCTAAAAATTTCTCACATTTTTTTACATATTCTCGAAAAGCCAAATTTTGAAGATGCGCACAATGTGTCAACATGTGCTATCTGCCATCACGGGAGATCAATGGGCGCATTTTGTGGGTGCAACCCCTTCCTCAATAATAAAGTAGCTGAGAGGAAGGGGTTGCACCCACAAAACACGTTCCTTGATCCCCCGTGATAGCAGCTAGCACATGTTGACATTCGGCAATTTGTGTGCATCTTCAAAATTTGGCTTTTCCAGGGGTGACTTCACGCCATCTGAACGCAATATCAAACACAGTTTATAAATACTCATGTCTGATATTGCCTTCAATTTATAACAAAGTTGAACTTTGTAAGTTCCAGATTTGTGTATTTCTTGTTGGTTTTAAACATGCCTGTTTTACCTTAAATGGACGGCCAGCCTCAAGCGCCATCAGGTTTGGTTCATTTCCATGAATTCCGGCCTCAGGCCCCACTGAGGCAGCATAGTTGGCAGAATTTCACCTTAAAAAGTTGTGGAGAACACAGCACGCCAGGATGATATGATTCAGTTTATACTCCGCCATGTGTATGGGTGTAAGAAATAGGCGGAATCAGCTGGCCATAATTCCAAACTTGTTCTCCACCACTATTCTGGATCTGGCCAGCCGGTAATTAAAAATCCTCTGGTCCGGGGGACGTGACCGGAAGCCGACCTGAATGGACGTGTGAGCATTTAGCTCCCTTGCAGCCCACAGCTATAAGGCCTAAACAGGGGACTTTTCTACGCCTGCATATGGGTGGATCATGGAGAACCCGATCCACTAAAGCCCGGGGATCATCCCAGCCTCCACCCGGCACCTCGGCGACACTCAGAGGCTACTTCTCACCTCCTAGCATGCCGGCCGGCGGGATGGACAAAATGGCGCCGGCGGGCTCCTCCGCCTCCTCCACGAGGGCTCCGCCATCAGGATACCAGGCTCTGACCCATCCACAGGACTCCCCCACAATAGACTGGATGTCGCCCGGTCCGCAGGCCGCAACGAAGGGCACAGTGAGTCTTTCCCCCCACTCTGCGTCCCAGGAAACGACGCTCCAGGGGACACAGGCCACCACACTAGGCCTCACTGGCACCTCCTGCACACAGTGCACGGACGCCTTCCCCCGGCTGCGGACGGCCTCCTACCCGGGAGTCTCGGCAGTAGCACCTGGCTCCCCCACCTCCTCAGAGGATTCGGAGAACTCCCCCCCTGCCAGCCCCCCTCCATAAGCAGGACACTGGGAGTTTACTCCTACGGGCCTTCAAAAGCAATGTACGCCACAACAGGCCTACAGCCAGGCCCCAGCCTCTCCTAAGGAACAAAGACAATCTTGCTTGGGGGGCTCAGGCTTAACGGGGGGGATTGGGACTATATCACCACCTATGCTCAGGCTGCTGGCCCCCTGTATACCACAGATGCGGGGGAATTGCAGAGGCGATCCTCTATACAGCCTCAGCCCTCAGGGGAGAACACCATATGGAGCGTTCAGCCAAAGCATGCAGCCCAGGCCCAGTCAGAGACTTTCCTGCAACCTCAACAAACACCTGTCTTTCAATATGCCCCTCGCCAGGTGACACCAGACTCCCATATCCAACCTCATCCTTCATGGCAAGATTACCTCCAGGCCATTCCGACCAAAGAGGATTTTAAGCAACTAATTGAGGAAGTTAAATCTACCTGCCGAGCTGAAATACAGGTACTTCAAGTTAACTTTAAACACCTAGCTGATAGGGTGGAGATGGCAGAGGAAGAAATTCAGGAAACCAAATTAGCAGTGCATCGCACCCAACTGCAAGGTGCAGGTCATCGCATGCTTTTGAGGGATATGCAACGCCATCTAGAGGATTTGGACAATAGGGGGCGCAGGAGGGACTCAGAGGGACCAGAAGACTTACATGACACCCTGCAAACCCTCTTTAATGGCCTCTTGGGGGATCCCCCAAATAAACTCATAGAAATGGACAGAGCTCATCGTGCTTTACGTCCCAAGGGACCGATCTCTAAACCACGAGATGTTATCTGCAAGGTCAACTCATATCCGCTAAAAGAGGACATCATGCGAAAAGCCCGATCCACTAGAAAAAGTGGTTTTCGCCAATACCCAAATCCAGCTTTACCCAGATCTATCATGGATCACGTTGCAGAAACGCAGGCTCCTACAACCTCTTCTCCTTCTGCTACAGGAAAAAGACATTGTCTATCGATGGGGTTTCCCCTTTAGTCTGACGGCAAGGAAAGATGGACAGTCAGCTGTACTGCGATACCCTGAAGACCTGGAGGCTTTTTGTGATACTCTGGGGCTCTCTGTCCCCCGGCTTCAGGATTGGGACTTGCTGGCCACTCCACCCCCTCCTCCCTCGATCTGGCAGAGGGTACCTAAATGCTCCCGGGGTCAAAGCTCACCTCATAAATCTGCCAAGCCTAAAAAGAACTGCAGAGATCAAGTTCCTTGTACTTGACTCTCTCAGCTGCAACAAGAGCTTCCCCAAAGCTGATTTCCTTGGTTCACCCATTACCAAATGTTTCAAATTCCCCTAGGCTTCCCCACTGTTTTTTCTTTTTCCTGCAAAATTAATTTGGTGCTTCTAATCGAAGAACTGAGAGTGGTTGTTCTTCCGCTCACTGGACCCCCTGTGGATTACTCCCTAGAGTTCCTTAACAGTTTATTTTCTTACGACCTGTTTTCCCTTCAGACCGGTGGGACCTATTGAAACTCAGTTAACCCTGCGTTTTGCAGGATATGCAGAATTTATATGCAATGTTTATTATTCACATTGTTAACCTGTCTTTATCTTTTGTCTCTACTCCTACTCTTCCTTTCCTTACTCCTCCTTCAGCTCATCTCAGGACCCTGACAACCTTCCACACAGCCCCTCGGCTCTCGGCATCCTCCACACCTTGGCGACCTGGCACTCGGGCAGCTGGATCAGATAAGTATCTTTTTTCTTGCACATACCCATCACTATGGCCAAGGTAATGTCATTGAATGTCCATGGATTAAACTCCAACAGGAAGAGACATCTGGTGCTTACTGAGTGTAGGCACTCGGGAGCAGATATTATTATGATTCAGGAAACCCACTTTAACAAAGGGGACTCCTTTACGTTCGCCTCCAGACGATACTCCCAAATTTATCAGACGTTTAATCCTTGTAAATGCGCAGGAGTGGCCATCCTGTTCAAATGGGGTTCACCATTTCAATGCTCAGAATCATATATTGACCCAAGAGGTCATTACATTATATTACGTGGTCAATGGCAGTCTCAGGCGGTTACCATATGCAACCTCTATGCCCCAAATACCCATCAGATTAACTTCCTTACTAAAGTATTCGCACGTCTGTTCCGAACGCCCAGTGAATTTCTGATAGTTGGAGGAGACTTTAATCTGTCCCACTCATCGATACATGACCGCCACATGGTAGACCCCCGGAACTCACAGAACAGGACAGCCAGAGAATCAAAACTCTTTAGACAGATCACTAGACGGTATGCCCTATTTGACTCTTGGGGAGCCTTTCACCCCGGGGATAGACAATACACGTTCTACTCTGCACCTCATCGCACGCACTCTCGTATTGACTATCTCTTTATAAATAATGCTGCTTTGCGGGTTGTTAATCATACACGGATCCACCTGATCTCCTGGTCGGATCATGCCCCCATTTTCATGATGTTGAACTTGGGCTCCTTAAACCATAGGCCTTGCCACTGGCAACTCAACACTTTTCTCCTACAGCACCTTCCTTCCAAGATGGAGCTAGATTTGACATTGCAGTATTTTTTTATCGAGAATACAACCCCAGAGGTTTCCCCTTCCGTCCTTTGGGAAGCTCATAAGACAGTCCTCCGGGGCCGGTGTATTGCACTAGCCTCAGCCATGAAGAAAGATGCGATGGCTGTTAAGTTGCGGACCGAGCGGGAGCTTAGGGCGTTGGAACGGAATCTGCAGATCTCTCCATCGACACATCTTCTTAAAAAAATGTCTGCCTACGCACGACTCTTAAAGACTTGGCTATTGGTAGGGTGGAAAAAGCTTTACGGAGATTGAAACAGCTCTATTATGACAAGGGTAATAAGGCTCACTCCCTCTTGGCCCGCAAACTAACTGAACGCTCAAACGCAACAACTCCTCATCAAATAAAAAACACAGAGGGCGGCCTAATCTCCCATCCCCATGATATTGCTCAAGTCTTTGCGGAATTCTATACCACGTTACATAATAACTCTGAGATCCCTCATGACACTCCTTCCCCCGAACTTACTGACAGACTGACCCAGTATCTGGAACGTAGCGGGATCCCCCGACTTCAGGCCTCGGACCTTCTTTCTCTTAATGCAAACATATCTGAGGAGGAAATTACCTCTACTGTTAAGTCCCTGCCCACCCGTAAATCTCCAGGCCCTGATGGACTCCCCTATGAATACTATAAAACTTTAATCCCTATCCTTCTACCATACATGTGTAAATTATTTAATGCTTTTCTCCAACAAACACCCATACCTTCTGACATGCAGAGGTCCTTCCTCACAATAATCCCAAAGCCAGATAAAGACCCTGCCCTTTGCACTAGTTACAGGCCGATAGTACTCCTGAACTCTGATCTAAAAATCTTTACAAAACTCCTCTCTATACGACTGAATGCGATATTGCCATCCCTGATACATAAAGATCAGGTAGGCTTTGTTCCCCTACGCCAAGCGGGAGATAACACGAGATGGGTTATTAATTTGATAGATGTGGCGAACAGGTAGGGCCAAGAGTCCCTGGTTTTAGGACTAGACGCAGAAAAGGCATTTGATCTCCTTGGCTGGCCCTTCCTGTTCGCCACGTTAAGGCACATGGGCTTTTGGGGGCCTTTCTAAGGGCCATTCAACACTTACAGTATACACTAACCCTACATCCCAGGTTAAGACCCCTTTTGCTATGTCCCCCACCTTTTCGATAGCAAACGGTACACGCCAGGGATGCCCGCTTTCTCCGTTATTGTTTGCATTGTGTGTAGAGCCCCTGGCGGCGTCCATTCGCGGAAATCCGAACATAAGGGGGGTCTCGGTCCGAGGGAAGGAGTTTAAATTGGCCTTGTTCATGGATGATATCATACTTACCCTTACTCAACCTCGAATATCACTGCCAAATCTACATGCCGAACTGGACATATACAAATCCCTCTCCGGATACAAAATTCATGCATCCAAATCAGAAGCACTACCAATTAACATTCCGGATGCAGAAGTGCAACATCTACAGCAGTGTTTTCCCTACCATTGGAAGACCTCAGCCCTGAAATACTTAGGGGTCCAAATCATCCAGTCCTACGCATCCTTATATCAAGCCAACCTTCCACCCCTCTTCTGCCAAATAAGAGATCTTATACAAAAATGGAAAACCCACCATATCTACCTTTTGGGCAGAGTGGCGTCTGTAAAGATGACCATTCTCCCCAAACTTTTGTACCTGTTCCAGACACTGCCCACTCCAGTACCTTATGGACAACTGCGGAAGCTCCAGGCAGACCTGGTGCGATTTGTCTGGAACTACAAGAGACACAGGATACCCCAATCAGTACTAGTAGCATCCCGAACAGATGGGGGATTGGCATTCCCCGACTTGGTGAAATATTACCAAGCATCTCAACTGCGGGCCATTACCTCCTGGTTTCCCCAACGGGCATATAATAAATGGGTGGAAATTGAAAAGATATGGCTAGTAGGGATGAGCTTCGTGTTCGAGTCGAACCCATGTTCGACTCGAACATCGGCTGTTCGGTCGTTCGCCGAATTGCGAACGATATGGGCCGTTCGCGCCAAATTCGAGTGGCGCGTCACGGCCCATAATTCACTGCGGCATCGCAGTGCATTGCTGGCTGATGATTGGCCAAGCATGCACTATGACCCGCATGCTTGGCCAATCACAGCGCCGCCTGAACAGAGAGCCGTAATTTGCCAAAGCCAAGGAGGCTTTGGCCAATTATGGCTCAGGGGATTTAGTACACGCCCCACACTATATAAGGCCGCCTGCACGGCGGCCCTGTGCAGTGTGTTCCGGTGTGCTGAGAGATAGAGAGAGAGAGAGACAGTGTCATTTCATTTGAGTTAGCTAGATTAGGCAGGACAGTCAGTCAGTTAGCTGCACTTACAGTGTATTGTGTATATATATGCATCCCAGGTGTTGCATATATATATATACACTGTATTCAGTTTAGCTAGATCCGTTCCTGTTACCTTCTAGACTATTTACATTTAGTGCAGTGCGTCCTGCTCACAGTGTTCAGCTAGATCCGTTCCTGTTATCTTCTTACTGACAGGCAGGCTTGTCTTGTTACAGTATATAAAGCTACCTGAAGAAAATTGCTGGTGTTCTTTTGATCCTATTAGTACCACAGTCAGGCAGCTAGACTATTTACAGTTAGTGCAGTGCGTCCTGCTCACAGTGTTCAGCTAGATCCGTTCCTGTTATCTTCTTACTGACAGGCAGGCTTGTCTTGTTACAGTATATACAGCTACCTGAAGAAAATTGCTGGTGTTCTTTTGATCCTATTAGTACCACAGTCAGGCAACTAGACTATTTACAGTTAGTGCAGTGCGTCCTGCTCACAGTGTTCAGCTAGATCCGTTCCTGTTGTCTTCTTACTGACAGGCAGGCTTGTCTTGTTACAGTATATACAGCTACCTGAAGAAAATTACTGGTGTTCTTTTGATCCTATTAGTACCACAGTCAGGCAGCTAGACTATTTACAGTTAGTGCAGTGCGTCCTGCTCACAGTGTTCAGCTAAACCTGCAAGTTAGTGGGGTACGTCCTGCTCACAGTGTTCAGCTAAATCCATTCCTGTTATCTTCTTACTGACAGGCAGGCTTGTCTTGTTACAGTATATACAGCTACCTGAAGAAAATTACTGGTGTTCTTTTGATCCTATTAGTACCACAGTCAGGCAGCTAGACTATTTACAGTTAGTGCAGTGTGTCCTGCTCACAGTGTTCAGCTAGATCCGTTCCTGTTATCTTCTTACTGACAGGCAGGCTTGTCTTGTTACAGTATTTACAGCTACCTGAAGAAAATTACTGGTGTTCTTTTGATCCTATTAGTACCACAGTCAGGCAGCTAGACTATTTACAGTTAGTGCAGTGCATCCTGCTCACAGTGTTCAGCTAGATCCGTTCCTGTTATCTTCTTACTGACAGGCAGGCTTGTCTTGTTACAGTATATAAAGCTACCTGAAGAAAATTGCTGGTGTTATTTTGATCCTATTAGTACCACAGTCAGGCAGCTAGACTATTTACAATTAGTGCAGTGCATCCTGCTCACAGTGTTCAGCTAGATCCGTTCCTGTTATCTTCTTACTGACAGGCAGGCTTGTCTTGTTACAGTATATAAAGCTACCTGAAGAAAATTGCTGGTGTTCTTTTGATCCTATTAGTACCACAGTCAGGCAGCTAGACTATTTACAGTTAGTGCAGTGCATCCTGCTCACAGTGTTCAGCTAGATCCGTTCCTGTTATCTTCTTACTGACAGGCAGGCTTGTCTTGTTACAGTATATACAGCTACCTGAAGAAAATTGCTGGTGTTCTTTTGATCCAATTAGTACCACAGTCAGGCAGCTAGACTATTTACAGTTAGTGCAGTGCGTCCTGCTCACAGTGTTCAGCTAGATCCGTTCCTGTTATCTTCTTACTGACAGGCAGGCTTGTCTTGTTACAGTATATACAGCTACCTGAAGAAAATTGCTGGTGTTCTTTTGATCCTATTAGTACCACAGTCAGGCAGCTAGACTATTTACAGTTAGTGCAGTGCGTCCTGCTCACAGTGTTCAGCTAGATCCGTTCCTGTTATCTTCTTACTGACAGGCAGGCTTGTCTTGTTACAGTATATACAGCTACCTGAAGAAAATTACTGGTGTTCTTTTGATCCTATTAGTACCACAGTCAGGCAGCTAGACTATTTACAGTTAGTGCAGTGTGTCCTGCTCACAGTGTTCAGCTAAACCTGCAAGTTAGTGGGGTGCGTCCTGCTCACAGTGTTCAGCTAGATCCGTTCCTGTTATCTTCTTACTGACAGGCAGGCTTGTCTTGTTACAGTATATACAGCTACCTGAAGAAAATTACTGGTGTTCTTTTGATCCTATTAGTACCACAGTCAGGCAGCTAGACTATTTACAGTTAGTGCAGAGTGTCCTGCTCACAGTGTTCAGCTAGATCCGTTCCTGTTATCTTCTTACTGACAGGCAGGCTTGTCTTGTTACAGTATATACAGCTACCTGAAGAAAATTGCTGGTGTTCTTTTGATCCTATTAGTACCACAGTCAGGCAGCTAGACTATTTACAGTTAGTGCAGTGCGTCCTGCTCACAGTGTTCAGCTAGATCCGTTCCTGTTATCTTCTTACTGAAAGGCAGGCTTGTCTTGTTACAGTATATAAAGCTACCTGAAGAAAATTGCTGGTTTTCTTTTGATCCTATTAGTACCACAGTCAGGCAGCTAGACTATTTACAGTTAGTGCAGTGCATCCTGCTCACAGTGTTCAGCTAGATCCGTTCCTGTTATCTTCTTACTGAAAGTCAGGCTTGTCTTGTTACAGTATATACAGCTACCTGAAGAAAATTACTGGTTCTTTGACCACAGTGTTGGGTACATGCTCCAGGAGGATGCCCAGCGTTTGGAAAGCTCTGATGATGATACTGAGCTCGATGAAGGCAGTAACATGAGCACGGACAGAGGGGGTGCCCAAGAAGGACAGCAATCTGGCAGTCATGCTCCCCCTGCTGCAGCATACTGCCAGGTTTGCTCCAGTGATGAGGAGGGAGGGGATGATGAGGTCACTGACTCAACGTGGGTGCCTGATAGGAGAGAGGAGGAGGAGGAGGAGGAGGTGGCACATCACCAACGAGGCAGGATGCCCTCCATGGGCCAGCCTAAGGGCAGCACATTGACTGCATCACACCCCAAAGCTCCACATGTGCAGGGCGCTGCAGTCTCTGCGCGTTATTCAAAAAGTTCTTTGGTGTGGGCCTTTTTTGAGACGAGTGCATCAGATCGCACAGCTGCTATTTGCAACATATGTCTCAAGCGTATCTTGCGTGGCCAAAACATCTCCCGCTTGGGTACTACATGCTTGACCAGACATATGTTGACCTGCCATGCAATTCGTTGGAAAGCGTATCTAAAAGACCCACACCAAAGAACAAAGAGGACCTCTCCTTGCTCCTCATCAGCTGAGATTTCCAACCCCACTAGACCTTCAGTCCTCTCTGAGACCTGCACTGAGAAGAATGAAGGTGTAGAATTAGGTGTGTCACAGCCAAGTACTTGTGGGCAATCTGCTTTTGGTACACCGACGTCAGATTGTACCAGGCAAATTTCCCTGCCCCAGCTGCTGCACCGCCGAAAGAAGTTTGCTCCCAGCCATCCACATGCCCAGCGGTTGAATGCTAGCTTGGTAAAATTGCTAGCACTTCAACTGCTGCCTTTTCAGTTGGTAGACTCTGCCCCCTTCCGTGAGTTTGTGGAATGTGAGGTTCCTCAGTGGCAGGTACCCAAACGCCACTTTTTCTCACGGAAGGCAATTCCGGCTCTCTACCGGCATGTGGAAGGCAATGTCCATGCCTCGCTGGACAGGGCGGTCAGCGGTAAGGTGCATATTACCGCTGACTCATGGTCCAGCAGGCATGGACAGGGACGTTACCTAAGTTTCACGGCGCATTGGGTGACTCTGCTGGCAGCTGGGAAGGATGCAGGACAAGGTGCAGTAGTGTTGGAGGTTGTTCCGCCACCACGCCTCCAAAATGCTAATGATTGTGACACACCTCTCTCCTCCACCCCCTCCTCTTCTTCTTCCTCCATGGCCTATTCCTGTGCTTTGTCCTCGGAACCAGCGGTGCTCCGTAGCCGTTCAAGGGGCTACGCAAGTACGCAGGCCAAAAGATGCCATGCGGTGCTTGAGCTGGTGTGCTTGGGGGACAGGAGCCACACTGGGGCAGAGGTTCTGTCAGCTCTGCAGGGGCAGGTTCAGAGGTGGTTGACGCCACGCCAACTTAAGGCAGGAATGGTGGTTTGCGACAATGGCACCAACCTCCTCTCTGCCCTCCAACGGGGACAAATGACCCATGTGCCCTGTTTGGCTCACGTCCTTAACTTGGTGGTGCAGCGGTTCTTGGGCAGGTACCCGGGCTTACAGGATGTCCTGAGGCAGGCCAGGAAAGTCTGTGTGCATTTCCGCCGGTCATATAATGCCAGTGCTCGGCTGACGGACCTCCAAATGGAGTTTAACCTGCCCAAGAACCGCCTAATCTGTGACATGCCCACCAGGTGGAACTCAACGTTGGCCATGCTGCAGCAGCTGCACACGCAGCAGAGGGCTATCAATGAGTACCTGTGCGACTATGGCACCAGGAGAGGGTCAGGGGAGCTTGTTTTTTTTCCCCACGCCAGTGGGCCATGATCAGGGATGCATGCACTGTCCTGTCACCATTTGAGGAGGCCACGAGGATGGTGAGCAGTGACAGTGCATGCATCAGTGACACTGTCCCCCTTGTCCACCTGTTGGAACACACGCTGCGTGGAATAATGGACAGGGCACTTGAGGCAGAACAGAGGCAGGAAGAGGAGGACTTCCTTAGCTCTCAAGGCCCCCTTTATCCAGACAGTGTTCCTGCGTGCCCACCGATCACACAGGAAGAGGACGAGGAGGAGGAGGAGGAGGAGGAAGATTGTGTCAGTATGGAGGTGGAGCCTGGCACTCAGCATCAGCAGCAGTCTTTAAGGGATCAGTCCCAAGAAACACATAGACTTGTACGTGGCTGGGAGGAGGTGGCTGCGGACCATGTCGTCCTAAGTGACCCAGACGACTCCGGACTGAATACCTCAGCAAACCTACGCTGCATGGCCTCCCTGATCCTGCAAAGCCCGCGGAAGGATCCTCGTATTCGTGGTATCAAGGAGAAAGACCAATACTGGCTGGCAACCCTCCTTGATCCACGTTACAAGGGTAAGGTTGCGGACCTTATCTTGCCATCACAGAGGGAGCAGACGATGAAACATTTTCGGGAGGCCTTGCAGAAAGTTCTGTGCAATGCGTTCCCAGAGACTGGGAGGTTACAAACTCCTGTTTCTGGACAACGTGTTGCTGAGGCTTCGGTCAGTCAAAGAAGGAGCGGTGGAGAAGGTGGCCGTCTGACCGATGCGTTCAGACAATTTTTTGGTCCGCAGCCCCAAGGTATGATCGGTTCCAGCAACCATCGCCAGCGTCTGTTTTACATGGTGCAGGAATACCTAGGGGCAAGATCAGACTTGGACACCTTTCCCACGAAAATCCTCTGGGTTACTGGGTCTTGAGGATGGATCACTGGCCAGAGCTTGCACAGTATGCAATTGAGCTACTGGCCTGTCCCGCATCCAGCGTTCTTTCGGAACGCACATTCAGTGCTGCTGGAGGCGTGGTAACTGATCACAGGGTGCGTCTGTCCACCGACTCGGTCGATCGACTGACCTTCATAAAAATGAATCAGTCTTGGATCACCACCAGCTACCAAGCACCTGATGCTGATGTAACCGAACATTTTTTTTTGAAATCTCAGACCCCTTCAAAGACTGCCTATGCTGATGCTGAGTGACTATCCCTGAGTAATTATCCTCTTCCTCCTCAATCATCACGCTGATAGCTTGTAAGAACATTTTTGGTTCTGGGCGCCACCACCAGTGCCTAAGGCACAATTTTTCAGCCCCTGTTTAACAGGGGCGTGTAATTACAATTTTTGATGCAATACTTTGCAGCAGGTCTCGTTCCTGCGTTCCAACTAGAGTGTCTGTGAGGGGTTGCAGTGTTGTGGCACCAGCACCAGTGCCTAAGGCCCAATTTTTCTGCCCCTGTTTAACAGGGGCGTGTAATTACAATTTTTGATGCAATACTTTGCAGCAGGGCTCATTCTCGTTCCTGCGTTCCAACTAGAGTGTCTGTGAGGGGTTGCAGTGTTGTGGCACCAGTGCCTAAGGCCCAATTTTTCTGCCCCTGTTTAACAGGGGCGTGTAATTACAATTTTTGATGCAATACTTTGCAGCAGGGCTCGTTCCTGCGTTCCAACTAGAGTGTCTGTGAGGGGTTGCAGTGTTGTGGCACCAGCCCCAGTGCCTAAGGCCCAATTTTTCTGCCCCTGTTTAACAGGGGCGTGTAATTACAGTTTTTGATGCAATACTTTGCAGCAGGGCTCATTCCTGCGTTCCAACTAGAGTGTTTGTGAGGGGTTGCAGTGTTGTGGCACCAGCACCAGTGCCTAAGGCCCAATTTTTCTGCCCCTGTTTAACAGGGGCATGTAATTACAATTTTTGATGCAATACTTTGCAGCAGGGCTCGTTCCTGCGTTCCAACTAGAGTGTCTGTAAGGGGTTGCAGTGTTGTGGCACCAGCACCAGTGCCTAAGGCCCAATTTTTCTGCCCCTGTTTAACAGGGGCGTGTAATTACAATTTTTGATGCAATACTTTGCAGCAGGGCTCGTTCCTGCTTTCCAACTAGCGTGTCTGTGAGGGGTTGCAGTGTTGTGGCACCAGCACCACCACCACCACCAAAGGCCCAATTTTTCTGACCCTGTTCAACAGGGGCATGTAATTACAATTCTTGATCTAATATTTCACAGCAGGGCCCATTTCTGCACCCACCAAGAGCGAGTGAGGACTTACAGTGTTGTGGCACCAGCACCACCACCACCAAAGGCCCAGTTTTTCTGCCCCTGTTCAACAGGGGCATGTAATTACAATTCTTGATCTAATATTTCACAGCAGGGCCCTGTGAGGGCTTACAGTGTTGTGGCCACAACAACACCCAAGGCCCAAATTTCTGCTGAGTATATAGGGCAGGCTCCTACTTTCAAACATCTAACTTACAAACGACTCCTACGTGCAAACGGAAGGAGACAACAGGAAGTGAGATGAAATCTACCCCTAGGAAGGGAAATTCTCTCCTGTAAGAGTTAATATGGGAAAAATATTTCTCCTTTCCACTGATGCTTTCCAATCCTTGTTCCACAAAAAAAACCAAATTCTCAAAAAGCTTTTGTCATTGGGACAAAAAGTGAGGTGAAATCTTCTAAAGAGGAGGAAAGACAGCAAAGCAAATGTCACAGGGGTGATAACCCTTCCCAATGTTTTCCAAAAAGCTTAAAAAAGATTTTTTGGCTGGAGCTAAACACGTTAAAAATGTACCCGTTCAAAATGACAAACAGATTCTACTTAACAACAAACCTACAGTCCCTGTTTTGTTTGCACCGCCTGTATGCTGCTGTTCAGAGTATATAGGGCCTGGTGGCCCCACACCTTTCCTTATTTTAATTTGGGTGCAGGGTTCCCCTTAATATCCATACAAGACCCAAAAGGCCTGGTAATGGACTGGGGGGTACCCATGGTGTTTGTCTTACTGATTTTCATCCATATTGCCAGGACCGGACATTACATTAAACCCGCAAGCAGTTTTAAATGAGATTTTTTCCTTAAAAAATGACATTTGGTGCAGGGACTGTTCTAAACACGGGAAACACATGCCACTTTACAGGCATACTATAGACACCCCCCAGGTACGATATTTAAAGGAATATTTCACTTTTTTTTTTTACTTTAAGCATCATTAAAATCACTGCTCCCGAAAAAACGGCCGTTTTTAAAAGTTTTTTTTGCATTGATACATGTCCCCTGGGGTAGGACCCGGGTCCCCAAACCCTTTTTAGCACAATACCATGCAAATTAGCCTTTAAAATGAGCACTTTTGATTTTGAACGTTCGAGTCCCATAGACGTCAATGGGGTTCTAACGTTCGTGCAAACTTTCGGTCCGTTCGCAGGTTCTGGTGCGAACCGAACCGGGGGGTGTTCGGCTCATCCCTAATGGCTAGCTCCCATACATCCAAACAGCCTGCTAAGGAGTGCGAGAGCGAAGGTGGACCCGGAGAGACTCCTGGGGTCAATGACCCTACTTAGGTCACTTTGGCGAAGACTGTCTCATGCCCATGGGCTCAGTTCAGAGCAGTCACTTCTCACATCCTTTCTCTATAACCCTGACCTGCCTGCCGGTCTAACACGCCAGATGTCTCTCCCCTGGGCAAAACGGAATCTTTTTTATTTGGGCCACTTGGTGGATCCCAGGACACGTAGAATGCTATCGTTTGCCCAATTACAGACAAAACATGACTTGCCTCGCCAGGTGTTTTATGGATATCTTCAGATACGTCACTATGCCCAGTCCATTGCCCCGAACCTCCAATTCTCAGCGCCATCCCCCTTCGAGAGCATAGTCTTGGAAGGTACAGCACGCCGAGGCTTGATATCTGATATCTATCGGTTGCTTAACTCTCATTCCATCACCACCCACGGTAAACATGCGTACATGCTCCGCTGGCAAAAAGTCCTGGGAGAAGTGCTCCCAGAGGGGACGTGGCCGGCAATCTGGTTTCAGGTGGCAAAGAGCTCCTACTGTACCCTCTATAAGGAAAACTCATATAAAATCCTCTATTTTTGGTACCTGACACCAGACGTCCTTCATGTCATATATCCCTCATGCTCGGATCGGTGCTGGTGCTGTGGGAGAGAAAAAGGCACTCTCTACCATTTATACTGGAGCTGCCCCAAGATTGTCCCTTTTTGGATGGAGACACAGCTATTGCTGTCCCTCTTACTGGGTGTACAAGTCCCCCTGACCCCAAAACTATTTCTGCTAGGGGTGTCTCCCTTACGGATTCCTAAGCCCTCTAAAAAACTGCTAAGACACATTTTGACGGCTGCTCGATGCCTGCTTGCCCTTCACTGGAAAAGACGTTCCCCTCCCTCCCAGGAGGACCTTTATACCAGAATAAAAGATGTAGAACTTATGGAAAAGATGACAGCTAGACTACAAGACAGGCTAGAAGCACACAATAAGGTCTGGGAGGAATGGCACAGCCATGAGGATCCGCCTTTCTACCCTCTCTCTAGTCCTATTCCTCTCTGCAATCTCTAAACCGTCTTTCTTATCCTCTTTCACTCTTTTCTCTCTGCATTTTACTAGCTATATAATAGCATGTAGCAGAAGCTGTTTGAGAATTAACAATTTAAGCGGTAGACCAGATATGATGGCATATCACTTACAATGCTATGCTTGGATACAATGTGTGCATAAGCTGAACTGTGGCTGTTATGTTGATTTTTGTACATTGCAATGCACAAGCTATGTCTATCTTCTGCCTTATAAACTAAACAAAATAAAAATGTTATTTGAAAAAAAAAAAAAAACCCTCTGGTCCGGGTGAGGGTCCTCATCGGGAATGGCCGCATAAGATGGTCCCCCAGCGCAAATGCTTCATCCGCAACGAAGACGAATGGGAGTCCTTCCACATTGTCTTCTGGAGGTGGCAAGTCCAAGCTGCCATTCTGGAGACGCTTGTAGAACTCCGTCTGGGCGATGAGTCCACCATCTGACATCCGGCCATTCTTCCCCATGTCCACATACAGGAAATCATAAGTAGCCGACACCACCGCCAACATCACAATACTATTGAACCCCTTATAGTTGTAATAGTATGACCCCGAGTTGGGTGGTGGGATGATGTGGACGTGTTTCCCATCAATTGCCCCTCCGCAGTTAGGAAAGTCCCACCGCTGGGCAAAGTGGGAGGCAACAGTCTGCCATTCCTGTGGGTTGGAAGGAAACTGTGGAGTCAAACAAGAAAAATGAATTAATCATTTTGCACATAAACATGGAAAGCAGATTAGACACAAACATTCTTGGCCAACATCAGTATAACATTTAGTTTAGGGAGTATTTAAAGACAAAGGTATAAGGTCCACCTATCAGATTCCTCCCCCCCCCCCTCTCATGGGCCATTTATAAAATGTTATGGGGGGGGATATGTTTTGGACAGGTAACCCTCTCCACTTCATTGAGAGATGAATGCCTAAATAATGTGTATTACTTTGGCCAGCCCCTCCTTACTTACACTATTGGCAGCCCACTTTATAGGTAAGAAGTGTCATAATACAAAGATATAAATACACACTGTACACATTTAAGCACATTTTGACATTCTGCTATTACCTATCAAGATAATAATAGGATACAAAAACTTTAAACAGTACCATTTGAAAGTATTCAGGCAGACCCTTGCACTACATGCTTTGGGGAATTCATCCATAAAATTTTTTAAAAAATGGCGTGGGGTCCCCCTCAAAATCTATACCAGACCATTCAGGTCTGGTATAGATTTTAAGGGGAACCCTGCGCCAAATTTTTTTCTAAAAATGGCGTGGGGTCCCCCAAAAATCCATTCCAGACCCTTATCCGAGCACGCAACCTGGCAGGCCGCAGGAAAAGAGGGGGGTACGAAAGTATCCCTACCATTTCACAAAAAACTGTCAAAAATGTTAAAAATGACAAGAGACGGTTTTTGGCAATTCCTTTATTTAAATGCTTCTTCTTTCTTCTATCTTCTTTCTTCTATCTTCCTTCGGTTTCTTCCTCCATCTTCTTCTTCTTCTGGTTCTTCTGGTTCTTCTTCCGGTGTTCTCGTCCGGCATCTTCCTCCATGGCGTCTTCTTCCCTTTTTCTTCTCGGGCCGCTCTGCACCCACCATGATGGAAGGCTCCCACTGTGTGACTTCTCAAATAATGGAGGGCGGGGCCACCCGGTGACCCCGCCCCCCTCTGACACACGGGGACTTGACGGGAACTTCCCTGTGGCATTCCCCGTGACGTCAGAGGGGGTGGGGTCACCCGTTACGTAACGGGTGATACCAGACAGCGACAGAAGAACCAGACAGCGGCAGAAGACAGGGCCACCAATAGCAAAAGTGTGGCAAAAGACCAGAAGATAGTGGAGGAGCCCGGCAGAAGAACCGGAGAGCGCAGAGAAGATCCGAACAGTGACGGAGGAACCGGACAGCGGGAGAAGACCGGGCCACCGCTAGCAAAAGAGCGGCAGAAGATAGTGGAGGAGCCCGGCAGGAGAACCAGAGAGCGCGGAGAAGATCCGGAGAGCGCGGAGAAGAACCGGAGACCAGGAGAAGATCCGGAGAGCGCGGAAGAGATCCCCGAAGTCGGAAGAAGACCCCCGGAGCTGCCTAATAAATTACTTTAAAAACCTGTCTAGTGTGGTTTTTTTCTTGACACTTTTTTCCCCCCAGGTGAATGGGTAGGGGTACCATGTACCCCATATTCATTCACATAGGGTGGGGGGGCCGTGATCTGGGGGCCCCCTTATCAAAGGGGGCTCCCAGATTCTGATAAGCCCCCCGCCCGCAGACCCCGACAACCAACGGCCAGGGTTGTTGGGAAGAGGCCCTTGTCCTCATCAACATGGGGACAAGGTGCTTTGGGGTGAGGGGGCCTCAGCATGCCCCCCTTCCCCAAAGCACCCATCCCCCATGTTGAGGGCATGCGGCCTGGTACGGTTCAGGAGGAGGGGTGCTTGCTCGTCCCCACCCCCTTTCCTGACTGGCCGGGCGGCGTGCTCGGATAAGGGTCTGGTATGGATTTTGGGGGGACCCCCACGCCGTTTTTTCGGCATAGGGGGTTCCCCTTAAAATCCATACCAGACCAAAGGGCCTGGCATGCCCCCGGAGGGGGAAACCCATGCCGGTTTTTTATGTAAAATTTGGCGTGGAGTTCTCCCTCAAGATTCATACCACAGTGCCTGGCATTGGCAGGGATCGAAGTCGGATCCCCGTGCTTGTCGCTCATTGGGAAAGGGAAAAACATTTTTTACTTTCCCGATTTTTTCCGCAGCTGACACACTGGGCTGCGATTACCTGTGGTTATGTGCGGATAGCTGTGCTAAATCGCTCCTGGACGCAGTCAATTCTATTTTTTCTATCTGCACCAAACCGCATGTAATCAAAACGCAGTGTGTGAATGGGGCCATAGAAAAGCATTGTGTGCATTTAGCTGCGGTAGAAAATGCAGCTAAAAGCACAATTCTATCCGTCCGTGTGAAAGGGGCCTAAGGCTAACAAGCCTAAGCTTGTTTAAATTTTAAGTTAAAGATGCCGTGTGCCATGTCTATAGTGGCGTACCGATCGTCTCTTCCCGTGCGCCGGGAAGAGAATAGTAAATGGGGGATCGCGCTGTGTTACCGGCGCAAATGTTTTGTAAATACGAAAATGTCATTTGTGCATCGGCGTGCTCCACAACTCATGGCGCAAACGCTTCGTAAATCAGCCCAATAGTGTTGTTTTCATACACAAACACACCCTATGTTCTTGTATGTGAGGGTGGGAATGTTAAACATGTTTTGGTGTTTTTTTAATTAAACTTTAATGTTCAATTATTTTTTGTTAACTTAACTTTATACAGTAGGTGTTACAAAAGGGCTGTTGTGCCCCCTATGTGATTGCATAATGCAAGTGGCATATTTTATTTCGGGAGACATCAAGGGTGTATTAGACCACTAATGTCCACTCTGTACTCTTTTTAAGCTGGTTAGTACAGATTATGCTTGATAAGCTTCCTACCACACCAAGGAGGCTGGATACTGAAGCTCTGAATGCTGCACATGACTGATCCTGCCGGTACACACAGCTGAATGACAGCTTCCTGAGCCATTATCAGTTATAGAAAGGAAGGGGCAGGGATAGTGGTGGCATTATTATCCAAATATTGCCAAGGCCTTAATGTCAGGGCTGGGTTCAGCCCTTCCTTCTCAAAGCTAGCCGCTCAGCTGTCAGCTAATTGCCAGCTTCTATCTCTCCACAGTGACTCACCTGTTGATAGGGATGAGCTTTGATTTCGAGTCGAACCCATATTCGACTTGAACATCGCATGTTCGACCGTTGTCGAATTGCGAACGTTATGGACCACTCGCGCCAAATTTGAGTGGTGCGTCATGGCGCATAATTCACTGTGGCATCGCAGTGCATTTCTGGCTGATGATTGGCCAAGCATGCACTATGACCCGCATGCTTGGCCAATCACAGCGCCGTCTGCACAGAGAGCCCTAATTGGCCAAAGCCAGGGTGGCTTTGGCCAATTATGGCTCAGGGGGTTTAGTACACACCCCACATTATATAAGGCCACCTGCGTGGCGGCCTTGTGTATTGTGTTGCAGCGGCGGAGAGAGATAGACTGAGAGACAGTGTCATTTGATTTAAGTTAGATAGAGTAGGCAGGTGAGTCAGTTAGCTGCCCTTACAGTGTTTTGTGTATGTGTATATATATATATGCATCCTAGGTGTTATGTGTGTATATATATATGTACACCTAAAGCTAACTGAAGACAATTGCTGTTGTTCTGATCCTATTAGTACCACAGGCAAGCAGCTGCAGTATTTACAGTTAGCGTAGTGCATCCTCTGCACAGTGTGGACCTAAAGCTAACTGAAGACAATTGCTGTTGTTCTGATCCTATTAATACCATAGGCAGGCAGCTGCAGTATTTACAGTTAGTGTAGTGCGTCCTCTGCACAGTGTGCACCTAAAGCTACTTGAAGAAAATTGGTGGTGTTCTTCTGATCCCATTAGTACCACAGGCAGGCAGTTACAGTATTTACAGTTAGTGTACTGTGTCCTCTGCACAGTGTGCACCTAAAGCTACCTGAAGGCAATTGCTGTTGTTCTGATCCTATTAATACCACAGGCAGGCAGCTGCAGTATTTCCAGTTATGCCCTGTATACACGATCGGACATTAATCGGACATTCCGACAACAAAATCCATGGATTTTTTCCGACGGATGTTGGCTCAAACTTGTCTTGCATGCACACGGTCGCACAAAGTTGTTGGAAAATCTGATCGTTCTGAACGAGGTGACGTAAAACGCGTACATCGGGACTATAAATGGGGCAGTAGCCAATTGCTTTTGTCTCTTAATATATTCTGAGCATGCAACATCCGTGTGCACCTAAAACTACCTGAAGAAAATTGGTTGAGTTCTTCAGATCCTATTAGTACCACAGACAGGCAGCTACAGTATTTACTGTTAGTGTACTGTGTTCACCTAGTGTGCACCTAAAGCTACCTGAAGACAATTGCTGTTGTTCTGATCCTATTAATACCCCAGGAAGGCAGCTGCGGTATTTACAGTTAGTGTACTGTGTCCTCTGCACAGTGTGCACCTAATGCTACCTGAAGACAATTGCTGGTGTTCTCATACTAATAATACTACAGGCAGGCAGTGGATTCTGCTAGCTGCAGTATCAGTGTATATATATATATATATATATATATATATATATATATATATATATATATATATATATATATATATATATATATATATATATATATATATATATATATTTATTTATTTTAGTATGTCTGGAAGGCCAACAAGGAGAGGCAGACAGTCACAAGCCAATAAAAGAGGGCAAGCAGGCTCTGTGTCTAGAGGCAACAGTGCTGGTCATGCATCCGCATCACCACGTGGCCGTGGGACACGCTTGTCCTTTTTTTTTCGGCAGCTGGCCACGTTGAGCCGCAACATGCGGAAGACTTGGTAGAGTGGATGACCAAGCTGTCCTCACCCTCTCTCACCCATGCTTAGGGTACTTTGTCTGGCAAAGCAGCTGCCAATGCGGCCTTTTCCCTCGGCTCAATGGCATCAGTCACTCCTTCCCTAGCCCCACCATGTTCTCCTGAGGAGTCCCCCGAACTGTTTGACCATAGTGTTGGGTACATGCTCCAGGAGGATGCCCAGCATTTTGAAGGCTCCAATAATGGTACCCAGCTGGAGGAAGGCAATAACGTGAGCCCAGAGAGAGGGGGTGCCCAAGAAGGACAGCAATCTGGCAGTCATGTTCCTCCTGCTGCAGCATACTGCCAGCTTTCCTCCAGTGTTGAGGAGGGAGGGGATGATGAGGTCACTGACTCCACGTGGGTCCCTGATAGGAGAGAGGAGGAGGAGGCACATCTCCAACGAGGCAGGATGACCTCCAGGGGCCAGCTTAAGGGCAGCACACTGACTGCATTACACCGCAGAGCTCCGCATGTGCAGGGCGCTGCTGTCTCTGCGCGTTATTCCAAAAGTTCTTTGGTGTGGGCCTTTTTTGAGACGAGTGCATCAGATCCCAAAGCTGCTATTTGCAACATATGTCCCAAGCGTATCTTGCGTGGCCAAAACATCACCCGCTTGCGCACCACATGCTTGACCAGACATGTCGACTTGTCATGCAGTTCGTTGGCAAGCGTAACTAAAAGACCCACACCAAAGAACAAAGCGGACCTCTCCTTGCTCCTCATCAGCTGGGATCTCCAACCCCACTATACCTTCAGTCCTCTCTGAAACCTGCACTAAGAAGAATGAAGGTGTAGAATTAGGTGTGTCACAGCCAAGTACTTGTGGGCAATCTTCTATCGTTACACCGATGTCAGATTAAACCAGGCAAATTTCCCTGCCCCAGCTACTGCCCCGCCAAAAGAAGTTCGCTCCCAGCCATCCACATGCCCAGCGTTTGAATGCTAGCTTGGCTAAATTGCTAGCACTTCAACTGCTGCCTTTTCAGTTGGTAGACTCTGCCCCCTTCCGTGAGTTTGTGGAATGTCCGGTTCCTCAGTGGCAGGTTCCCAAACGCCACTTTTTCTCACGGAAGGCGATTCTGGCTCTCTACTGGCATGTGGAAGGCAATGTCTTGGCCTCGCTGGACAGGGCGGTCAGCAGTAAGGTGCATATTACCGCTGACTCATGGTCCAGCAGGCATGGACAGGGACGTTTCCTATCTTTCAACGCGTACTGGGTCACTCTTCTGGCAGCTGGGAAGGATGCAGGACAGGTTGAAGTAGTGTTGGAGGTTGTTCCACCACCACGCCTCCAAAATTCTACTAGTGGTGATTCTGCCACACCTCTCTCCTCCACCCACTCCTCTTCTTCTTCCTCCATGGCCTCTTCCTGTGCTGATTTGTCCTCGGAACCAGCGGTGCTCCATAGGCGTTCAAGGGGCTACGCAAGCACGCAGGCAAAAAGATGCCATGCGGTGCTTGAGCTGGTGTGCTTGGGGGACAGGAGCCACACTGGGGCAGAGATTCTATCAGCTCTGCAGGGGCAGGTTCAGAGATGAAAAAAATTATTAGTATGTGTGTTGAGTGCACTACTCTATTTGCAATACACCACTCCGTTTAGCATTGTGTACCCCTAAACATTTCTAAACACATAACATATACCTTAATTAATTAATATTAAATAATATTTCCATAGACATCAGTTTTTAGAACAACGTGCCACAAAATTCACAATGCTCCAGCATACGAAAAAAAAAACACATTCATGTGTATATGAATTTAAACATGTGAGTTTCACAAAAACAAAATCAAAATATTGAAAAATATCACAAAAGATTATCAAAAAAAGTTATATAGTGTCCAAAAGTCCATGTGCAAAGTGCAATGTGCAATAAATTCAAAGGTTACTGTGCAGCCTTCCTTCAAGCTTACAACATTTGTTATCCGTGATTCATCGTGACATAATCACCACTTCTGTGACAAACCACCACCATATGGATTGGCCACTCACCAGATGTTTAATGAACAATGCGCCTTCAGTTCATTAATAGGGATAACCACTCCACCTGGTTCATATATGTGCTGTCCCCAATGCGCTACATATGAGCCTTCGTTTTCCTCATAGAAAATATATGAACAACGATCATTGCGCAATAAGTTTAAAAAGCTGTTTATTTTAGCCAAATAAAAGAATCTAAACTCACATTTAAAAGTGCCCTCGAGCCGGCACTAAGCTGTTCCAGCAGTTAAGGATGGGTGTAAAAGGTGGTGTGGTTACCGGTGTGCGATATGAACTTCGTCCGCACTCGGCTTGCGCTTCACCCCTCGCTCTCGTCCGTACCGGACGTAACGTAATCACGTAACCAAAAAATCTCCCAGCAGCCTCTACGCATTTCGCATCATAGTGTGCATCATCAGGAAGCTGCTTTGTGATTGGTGCGTAACCCTATTTATATTGTATTTTACCGGAAGTTGTATAACCGCCATCTTGACTAAGGGCCTATGCCCACACTCAGTTCAATATGTTTTACTTACATCCCCCCGGAGGTAGCTAGGCCGCCATTTTTACTATGGTTATTTACCCACTTAAAAGATTTTCTCTTTCTAGTTATGCTGTGATTATGCTAAAATATAATTATAATTAAATTCCTTTCCTTCACCGAGGCTTGCCCATCTAAAGCTGCTGGAAAGGCTTTTACAATTCCCTAGATAATATAATTGAATTCAAAATTTAATTATCAAAACATTAAATTAGACCTACTTTAGTCCATAATTGAAATATGAAACAGCAAAAAACTCAAAAAAATATGTACTTAAAAACCTTGGAAAAATTTGGAAATAAAAAATAAATAAAAATAAATATCAATAAAAATAAATATGAATAAAAATAAAAATAAACAAATAAATAAAATTAATAAAAAAAATAAAAATAAAAATAAAAATTAAAATTAAAATTAAAAAAAAAATTAAAATTAAAATAAAAATAAAAAATAAAAAAAATAAAAAAATATAAGATAAAAATAAAATTAAAAAATAAAAATAAAAATAAAGATAAAAATAAAAATGCAGAAAAAACAAAAAATAAATAGAAAATACAGAAATATACTTAATAATCCTCTAAATAGCAATTGACATCAAGTTCCACATTCAACCCCAGTGGCCTCATTGTTTCTAATTTGAATATCCAATAAGTCTCATTTCTTGACACCTCTCTTCGCATATTAGTGTTTCTCAAGTTTTTTTCTATTTTGTATATTCCATAGAACTTCAAGTGTTGGGGGTTCCTTCCATGCACATCTCTAAAATGTTTAGATACGCTATGGTGTTTGAATCCTTTCTTGATATTTCTGACATGTTCACCTTTTCTTACTGAGAGTGCCCTGGTAGTTCTGCCTACGTACTGTAGCCCACAACTACACTCTAGTACATAGGTGATGTGTGTGCTACAGCACGTAAATAATTTATCAATTGTGTATTTCTGCTTATTTGAATTAGACTCAAAACCTGTTATTTTTCTATTTTCCCTATTGGTAAGTCTGCAGGCCTTACATTTACCACATCTGAAGAAACCTTTTTGGTTAAAAAATGTTGACATATCCTTGGTGGGGTCTGGTACGTTCTTTACTATTTGATCTCAGATTCTTTTCGCCCTTCTGTATATGTATGTTGGTTTCGGCGATAATACCTTGGTCAACTGTGGATCATTGCTAATTATAGGCCAATTTCTTTTGATAATTTCTTCCAATGCTTTATACTGTTTGTTGAATCCTGTTATGAATGGTATTTTGTCATTCTGATTCTGAACTCGGTTTTTATTTTGTAATATAATTTCCCTGTCCATATTGGCAACTCTTTGGTGGGTGTGCTCTAGTACATCCCTTTTGTAAACCTTATCCACAAATCTTTCTATTAGAATGTCAGTTTGTGCAAAAAAAATCTTCTATTAAATCACAGTTGCGTCTGATCCTGATAAACTGGCCCTTAGGTATGGCCTTTTTCCACTGAGGGTGGTGACAACTTCCTATTGGTATGTAGCCATTATGGTCAGTTACTTTAAAATGCGTTTTGGTACTGAGTTTATTTAAATTTTTGAAGATTTCCAAATCTAAGAAATTGACTCTGTTTTGGTCTAAAGTGGCAGTAAATTTGATTCCATATTGGTTTAGGCCTATATATTGGATAAACTGGTCTAATTTTTCCCGACTGCCCTTCCAAACTACCAAAATATCATCAATGAAGCGTTTGTATAGCAGCAAGTGTGGCCAGCATCTCCCAAAGATTTCTTCCTCCTCCCACTTACTCAGGAAGATGTTGGCCACACTCGGTGCATACTTATTCCCCATCCCCACCCCTTTAATCTGTCTATTGTAACTATGATTATGCCAAAAGAAATTATTACCCATGGTCATTCTTAGCCCCTCTAATATGAATCTCCTTTGTTTTAATTTCAGGTCAGACAAATTTTTCATTGCCCATGCCACAGCTGCCAGGGCATGCCAGGGCATATGTTGGTGTAAAATGACTCCACATCCAGTGTTACTAATAATGTAGAGTCGTCCACCTGAATTTGTCTTAAATTATTAATTACATCTTTGTTATCTTTAAGGAAGGGTTTGCCCTCCCCTGCTATTGGTTGGAGGAATACGTCCAGGTATTCTCCCAATCTGGAATATACTGATCCAATGCCACTGATTATGGGCCTCCCTGGTGGTTTAGTTCTATTTTTGTGGATCTTTGGGACCTGGTATATTACTAGAATTTTTGGTGCTTCAGTTAGTAAATATCTGCTCTCCTTTTTATGGATAATTCTATCCGTTATACCCTTATTCAAATATTCTTTTAGCTTAGCTTTGAGTTCTCTGTTTGGATTGTTTCTTAATAGTTGATGCGTGCTGGTGTCAGTTACCAATCTCTCCAGTTCTATATTATAATCCTGTTTAGTTAGAATTACTACCCCTCCTCCCTTGTCGGCAGGCCTAACTACTATATTTTTCAGTTTTTCTAATTTGCAGTGGAATTTGTTGAAGTGACTGTGAAAAAGTTTTTTAATAAATTTTTTGAAATACACATCTGCACTATGGAGTTTCTCCCGCTTTGTTCCCACTGAGGTGTTCGGCTTATACTATGGATAAATCAAAGATTTAAATTATTCTGGAGCTGTGGAAATCTTTCATACCAAAAACAGAGGATACCTGTTCTGTGGATCGGGTTAAGTGGATGAAGATTCTGCGACTGACATCCAGGTGGTAATCAAGGAAGCCGGCAGGCTAATGCAACAAGCTTGTTTGATCTCCCTAACCAGAGATCCATCTGATCCGGTAAGCGGCCTCTTCTACTATATTTCTGAATGGGAAGATCATCACTGTATTCCAGTAGAAGATTTATTTCATCATCAGCATAATATATGTTTCTATGGGGACTGAGCTTGATTACATATTTTTTTATTGTTTAAGTTTTTACACAGGATATTCAGGGGGGGGGGGGTTCCCACTGACAGACTGTTTTTTTCTAGCACTATTTTTGAGGTGTTGAGTGAATACTACATTGTTGCTGACTAAAAAGTCCTTTTTTTTGCAACATTGTGGCTGATGTCACTACACCACTATATTTTCACTATATGATGTTCACAATATTGTTTGGAGTACGTTAATTTAATATTCAGAGGAACTATAGCAATTTCTTCAAATAAGTTTTTTTCACATAAATTATTTTGGATATTTATTATTCAATATCACACCTATAGGGTTCAAACCACTAAGGATTACACACACTGTATAATATACACTGTGTTAGGATGCGCACTTGTCACACTATATATATAAAATATAATTATAATTAAATTCCTTTCCTTTACTGAGGCTTGCCCATCTAAAGCTGCTGGAAAGGCTTTTACAATTCCCTAGATAATATAATTGAATTCAAAATTGAATTGTCAAAACATTAAATTAGACCTACTTTAGTCCATAATTGAAATATGAAACAGCAAAAAACTCAAAAAAAATATATACTAAAAACCTTGGAAAAATTTGGAAACAAAAATAAAAATAAATATAAATAAAAATAAATATAAATATAAATAAAAATAAAAATAAAAAATAAAAATAAAAATTCAAAAATAAAAATTCAAAAATAAATTAAAAATAAAAATAAAAAAATAAAAAAATATAAGATAAAAATAAAATTAAAAATAAAAATAAAGATAAAATAAAAAATACAGAAATATACTTAATATTCCTATAAATAGCAATTTACATCAAGTTTCACATTCAACCCCAGTGGCCTCATTGTATCTAATTTGAATATCCAATAAGTCTCATTCCTTGACACCTCTCTTCGCATATAAGTGTTTCTCCAGTTTTTTTCTATTTTGTCTATTCCATAGAACTTCAAGTGTTGGGGGTTCCTTCCATGCACATCTCAAAAATGTTTAGACACGCTATGGTGTTTGAATCCTTTCTTGATATTTCTGACATGTTCACCTATTCTTACCGAGAATTCTTATTCTTAGAGCTGTGGCATGGGCAATGAAACATTTGTCTGACCTGAAATTAAAACAAAGGAGATTCATATTAGAGGGGCTAAGAATGGTCATGGGTAATAATTTCTTTTGGTATAATCATAGTTACTATAGACAGATTAAGGGGGTGGGGATGGGGAATAAGTATGCACCGAGTGTGGCCAACATCTTCCTGAGTAAGTGGGAGGAGGAAGAAATCTTTGAGAGATGCTGGCCACACTTGCTGCTATACAAACGCTTCATTGATGATATTTTGATAGTTTGGAAGGGCAGTCGGGAAAAATTAGACCAGTTTATCCAATATATAGGCCTAAACCAATATGGAATCAAATTTACTGCCACTTTAGACCAAAACAGAGTCAATTTCTTAGATTTGGAAATCTTCAAAAATTTAAATAAACTTAGTACCAAAATGCATTTTAAAGAAACTGACCATAATGGCTACATACCAATAGGAAGTTGTCACCACCCTCAGTGGAAAAAGGGCATATCTAAGGGCCAGTTTATCAGGATCAGACGCAACTGTGATTTAATAGAAGATTTTTTTGCACAAACTGACATTCTAATAGAAAGATTTGTGGATAAGGTTTACAAAGGGATGTACTAGAGCACACCCACCAAAGAGTTGCCAATATGGACAGGGAATTTATATTACAAAATAAAAACCGAGTTCAGAATCAGAATGACAAAATACCATTCATAACAGGATTCAACAAACAGTATAAAGCATTGGAAGAAATTATCAAAAGAAATTGGCCTATAATTAGCAATGATGCACAGTTGACCAAGGTATTATTGCCGAAACCAACATTCATATACAGAAGGGCGAAAAGAATCCGAGATCAAATAGTAAAGAACGTACCATACCCCCCAAGGATGTGTCAACATTTTTTAACCAAAAAGGTTTTTTCAGATGTGGTAAATGTAAGGCCTGCAGACTTACCAATAGGGAAGATAGAAAAATAACAGGTTTTGAGTCTAATTCAAATAAACAGAAATACACAATTGATAAATTATTTGCGTGCTGTAGCACACACGTCACCTATGTACTAGAATGTAGTTGTGGGCTACAGTACGTAGGCAGAACTACCAGGGCACTCTCGGTAAGAATATGTGAACATGTCAGAAATATCAAGAAAGGATTCAAACACCACAGCGTGTCTAAACATTTTAGAGATGTGCATGGAAGGAACCCCCAACACTTGAAGTTCTATGGAATATACAAAATATAAAAAAACTTGAGAAACACTAATATGCGAAGAGAGGTGTCAAGGAATGAGACTTATTGGATATTCAAATTAGAAACAATGAGGCCACTGGGGTTGAATGTGGAACTTGATGTCAACTGCTATTTAGAGGATTATTAAGTATATTTCTGTATTTTTTATCTATTTTTTATTTTTTCTGCATTTTTATCTTTATTTTTATTTTTATTTTATATTTTTTTATTTTTTTATTTTTTATTTTTATTTTTATTTTATTTTAGAATTTTTATTTTTATTTTTTATTTGTATTTGTATTTTTATTTTTATTTTTTTATTTTCATTTTTATTTTTATTTTTATTTATTTTATTTATTGGTTTATTTTTATTTTTATTTATTTTTATTTATATTTATATTTATATTTTTATTTATTTTTATTCCCAATTTTTCCAAAGTTTTTAAGTACATATTTTTTTGAGTTTTTTGCTGTTTCATATTTCAATTATGGACTAAAGTAGGTCTAATTTAATGTTTTGATAATTAAATTTTGAATTCAATTATATTATCTAGGGAATTGTAAAAGCCTTTCCAGCAGCTTTAGATGGGCAAGCCTCGGTGAAGGAAAGGAATTTAATTATAATTATATTTTAGCATAATCACAGCATAACTAGAAAGAGAAAATCTTTTAAGTGGGTAAATAACCATAGTAAAAAAGGCGGCGTAACTACTTCCGGGGGATGTAAGTAAAACATATTGAACTGAGTGTGGGCATAGGCCCTTAGTCAAGATGGCGGTTATACAACTTCCGGTAAAATACAATATAAATAGGGTGACGCACCAATCACAAAGCAGCTTCCTGATGACACACACTATGATGTGAAACGCGTAGAGGCTGCTGGGAGATTTTTTGGTCACATGATTACGTTACGTCCAGTACGGACGAGAGCGAGGGGTGAAGCGCAAGCCGAGTGCGGACGAAGTTCATATCGCAAATGGTGCGATATGAACACCCATCCTTAACTGCTGGAACAGCTTAGTGCCGGCTCGAGGGCACTTTTAAATGTGAGTTTATATTCTTTTATTTGGCTAAAATAAACAGCTTTTTAAACTTATTGTGCAATGATCGTTTTTCATATATTTTCTATGAGGAAAACTAAGGCTCATATGTAGCGCATTTGGGACAGCACATATATGAACCAGGTGGAGTGGTTATCCCTATTAATGAACCGAAGGCGCATTGTTTATTAAACATCTGGTGAGTGGCCAATCCATATGGTGGTGGTTTGTCACGGAAGTGGTGATTATGTCACGATGAATCACGGATAACAAATGTTGTAAACTTGAAGGAAGGCTGCACAGTAACCTTTGAATTTATTGCACATTGCACTTTACACATGGACTTTTGGACACTACATAACTTTTTGTGATAATCTTTTGTGATATTTTTCAATATTTTGATTTTGTTTTTGTGAAACTCACATGTTTAAATTTATATACACATGAATGTGGTTTTTTTTCGTATGCTGGAGCATTGTGAATTTTGTGGCACGTTGTTCTATATACTGATGTCTATGGAAATATTATTTAACCGCTTGCCAACCGCCGGCTGTCAATTGACGGCCAGGCGGCGCGGCTCTTGTTGCGGGAGGGCATCATATGACATCCTCCCATTTTACCAGGGAATGCGCGCGATCGTGCGTGCGCATCCCTGTTCCTTCGGTGGCGGCGTGTCACGGAGACACCGCTCGCCACCGAGGGGGGTGAACAGCCATTGGACATGGCTGTTTACCACATGATCGGCTGTGATGAAGTCACGGCCGATCACAGATAGGTCCACCCCATTGTGCACGGCGCATGCGTGCGATCGCGATTGCGCTGCGCATGCACGTCGGTGACGGAGTGTTCCCGGGAACACTACTCGTCACCAACGCCGGTAAACAGCCATTGGCTGGCTGTTTACCCACGTGATCGGCTGTGATCCATTCACAGCCGATTATAAATGTAAACACAGAGCGGTAACTAGCTGTTACCTGCTCTTCTCTCCTCACACACCGTTTCCAGTGTGAGGAGAGAAGAGCCAGAAGCAGTGAGTTACCGATCTGTGTTCTGTAGTGTCTGCACCAATATCACACTTGTCCCATCGCCCCCCCAATTGTCATCTGTCACCCAACAGTCACCAGTGTCACCCAATAAAGTGCACCTGTCACATAAGGGACTGCCATCAGTGACCGTCAGCGGTGCACCTGTCACCCGTCACAAATCAGTGACCATCAGCGGTGCACCTGTCACCCGTCAGCCGTCACCCGTCACCCATCAGTGACCGCCAGCCGTCACCCATCTCCCATCAGTGACCGCCAGCCGTCACCCGTCACCCATCAGTGACCGTCACCCGTCACCCATCAGTGACCACCAGCCGTCACCCATCGGTGACCGCCAGCCATCACCCATCAGTGACCGCCAGCCATCACCCGTCACCCATCAGTGACCGCCAGCGGTGCACCTGTCACCCATCACAAATCATTGACCATCAGCGGTGCACCTGTCACCCGTCACAAATCAGTGACCATCAGCGGTGCACCTGTCACCCGTCAGCCATCACCCGTCACCCATCAGTGACCGCCAGCCATCAGTGACCGCCACCCGTCACCCATCAGTGTCCACCAGCCATCACCCGTCACCCATCAGTGACCGCCACCCGTCACCCATCAGTGACCGCCAGCCATCACCCATCAGCCATCAGTGACCGCCAGCCATCACCCGTTACCCATCACCTGTCACCCATCAGTGACCGTCAGCCATCACCAATCACCTGTCACCTTTTAGTGACCATCACCCATCAGGAATTTTTTAACCCCCTGAGGGACCAACTGCATGTTATAGAAGATTTCATATCCTGCGAAACAATAGGGGTGGTATATGCTATTAAATGCCCATGTAATCTTATTTATGTTGGTCGTACCACCAGGGCCCTAAAAGATCGTATGGAGGAGCATGTGCGAAACATACGAAAGGGATATGATAGACACCACCTCTCAATACATTTTAAAACAAAGCACAACCAGAGTACGCAGGGTATGAAATTCTGGGGATTGGAAGCCCCCAAACGTAATTGGAGGGGTTCCAATTATGTCAGAGATATTAGCAAACGAGAATCCTGGTGGATATACCAACTTGGTTCTTTGTCACCTGGTGGATTGAACAAGGAGTTTGATCTCACATGCTTTCTTAGTAATTTTTAATAATAATTTTTAATAATTTTAATATCTCTGTATACTTGTTAATTACGATTTTTTGAATTAGCGTATATATTCCCTTGGGATCAAATAATCCACAATGCCATTAAGGGTTCTTATTCGCTTCATCTATATTTGCTTAGTTGCTATAGACCTGGGTTTGACTAATTTTAAAATACTTTTTTCTCTACCAATATATATACTTTTTCTGCTGTGCAATGTATTACTAATATTAATAATTTTTAAAAAAATTTTTTTCGCATATATATTTTTTTTATACATGTTTTTCATATATATTTTTTTATATATATATTTTTTCATTTTTTTATATATATATATTTTTTTCGATTTATTATTCCTTATCTTATGATGATCACTGTTTGGAGAGTCTTCCCCCAATATAAATATATACCTTTTTCTAATTATCAGATAATATAATGTTCCCTGGTATATGGTTTTAAGATAATAATTTTTTAATATATATTTTTTTGATATTTAATAAATATACGATTTTAATGGGTTAAGATTATGATATTTCGGGGTGACCACCTATTATATATGTATTTGTATTTATTTGCATTATTGGGATGCTGTGCGGTATGTTGCTTTTTTCCCAAGCTCCGTCCTGGATTGAGCTAGGTTAAAATCCCATTTGCGGTGGAGGGTCTATTAGACACCATGTCCTTCGTTTGAGCTGTTTCTAGCGTCACGTATTAGATAGAGTAATGTAGCCTGCTGACTAGTAGTCTGAGATCTTAGGAAAAATGGCCGCCGGGAGAGTATTTAAGAGATAGAGCGCCCGTCCAATTATATCCCCTTGATGAAGACACGTGACTCCCTGTGTCGAACACGCGTAGGGGAGGGGCCAGGACCGAGCGAGCAGCGTACAGCGGAATAGCGAACAGCTGAGCCGGGAGAAGCACATACCCCGCGGCAGACCACACAGTATACCCTTTGGAGCCTTTTATTGTTTGGTGCACAACAGCACCCATGAAATGTGAGTACCCCTTTGTGGGAAAGTTGTCTTGTTGGAATAAACGTTTTTAAAGTGGAATTACACTTTATAGTCTCTCCTTGTTTTTATGATTAATGTCTATGGAGCCTAACTGACCCAGAGTGGAGATCGATCTAGCTTATCGCACATAGCCCAGGGGGTGGCTACATAGCGTGTTTTGACACAAGGTAAAAGCTGTGTCGCACGCTCTGAGGTGAGCGCAACCACTGTGGGGGGGCACTGTGGCACACTATTATTGTTTAAAGCACTGGAATTCGGCACATTGGATGACTTGGACATCTATGGATATTTATGGACACGGAAGCACTTTTTAGTTTCATTTTTGGGACACTTATGTAAGAACTTTGAATCACGGCCATTTAAACGCAGCTTGCGTTTCTTTGATGTTTGCATGTTGCACGATATATGAAGCAGTGCATGCTTTTTTATGGTTTCAGTCACTTTAATAATGTTTTTATGCACAATTGTATATATATACTTTGGCACTATATGCACTTTATATTGATTGTCCACAGGTTTATACATATGCACATTGCATAGAAGTGATACCATTTACTTTTTCACAGGAGTATTTTGATATTTTTTAGTTATATTTAAAATACTATTTTTTTAGCACAGTTATGCATAATGGATGTGAATAGTGAGGTATTTTTTTAAAAAAGTTTTTAGGATATTTCTCTGTATGACATTTAATCAAGCGCAACGCAATTTCTTTTATATTATGGTTTATGCACGGTTATGAGTACGTGAACTGCGTTTGCTGCTGGATATTTATCTTTGATATACCTGTGGTATATAACAACTTGTTGCTGCTGGTTTATTAAGCATAGGAACATTGTGGCTCGCAAGATTTTTTCCTTAGTGACCATCACCTGCCACCTGTCACACCGCGTCATGTCCAAAAGAGTATTCAGCAGTGAGGAGGCGTTCCAGATCCTCTCCATGACCGATGAGAGCAACGGGGAGTTCTCATCATATTCCAATTTGGATTCTGATTCAAGTTCGGCATTTGAACCAAATAGTGAATCGGCAAATGATTCGGAGGAAGAATGGGTCCCTCCCAAAAGGGCACGGCACTGTGGAAACCAGGATTATATTCCCAGGCCCAGTACCAGCGCTGCCACCACCAATAGGCCCCAGGAACAAATTCCCAGGCCCAGTACCAGCGCTGCCGCCAGCGTTAGGCCCGGGGAACAAATGCCCAGTACCAGCGCTTCCACCACCAATAGGCCCCAGGAACAAATTCCCAGGCCCAGTACCAGAGCTGCCGCCAGCGTTAGGCCCCGGGAACAAATGCCCAGTACCAGCGCTGCCGCCAGCGATAGGCCCCAGGAACAAATGCCCAGACCCAGTACCAGTCCTGCCACATCACGCCTGAGTACCAGCACAGGAAATTCCAATCCAACTACTGGAGTGTCACACCCCCCAAGAGCCAGGGCCTCTACATACATGCCAGATGGTCTTGCCAACCCAATATGGCTGCCTTCCAACTCGGCATCGCCAATTATTCCCCTGTTCACAGCACTGCCAGGTGTGCAGACCAACACCCAAAATTTCTCAGAGATTGATTTCTTTCATATGTTTTTGCCCGACACTATGCTGCAATTTATTGTGGACCAGACAAATTTGTATGCCCAGCAATATATTGCCAACAACCCCCAACCATCCTATTCCCGTCCTTTTGAGTGGAGAGATCTGAATTTGGAGGAGTTCAAAATGTTTATGGGCCTCACCCTAAACATGGGGATTACAAAAAAAAATGAAGGACATGCCTATTGGTCCACCCACCCCATCCACAATATGCCCATTTATTCTGCCCTAATGTCAAGGTCCGGATACAAGATGATAATGCGCTTTCTTCACTTCAGCGACAACACCCAGTGCCCTCCCCACAATCATCCAAATTACGACAAGTTATACAAGATTCGCCCACTGATAAAATTCTTTTCTCAACAATTTGCAGAAAATTTGCGTCGATGAGTCCCTGGTACCCTTTTCAGGCCGGCTAGGAATAAAGCAGTATATTCCTAGCAAAAGGGCCAGATACGGAGTAAAGTTATACAAGCTATGTGAGAGAGCCACAGGATATTTGTATGCATTCCGCATATATGAAGGAAAAGATTCCCAGCTCCAGCCCCCTGAGTGCCCGGCCTACATGGGCACAACTGGAAAGATTGTATGGGACCTGGCATACCCAGGATATCACATTTACGTTGACAACTTTTACACCAGCCTGCCCCTTTTCAAACACTTATACATCGCAAAAACCCTGGCCTGTGGAACCTCCAGAAAAAATAGAAAGGGCTTCCCACAATCTTTAGCGAACAAAAAGCTGCGAAGGGGGGAAAGAGCTTCATTGAGATGCAACGAAGAGCTGGCCTTGAGGTGGAAGGATAAGAGGGACGTGCACATGATGTCCACCATCCATGAAGACACTGCAATTGTGGTACAAAGAAGACAAGGTCCCATTGAAAAGCCAACATGTGTCCAAGATTATAATCTCTACATGGGGGGGTAGATTTTAACGATCAAATGATTCAGCCCTATTTGTCAATAAGGAGGTCCCGATTCTGGTATAAGAAGGTACCATTTTATCTCATCCATTTGGCCATTTACAATTCCTACGTAGTCTACACCAAATCCATTGAAAGCCCCGCCCTCTTCCTAAAATTCATAGAAGAAGTTGTCACGTCCCTCATCTATCACCAAAGACCCCCCCAAGAAGACCTTCGCTCTGAGGCTGTTTGCTGACTCCATGAGCGCCACTTCCTCTTCAGCATTCCACCATCTGAAGCAGGCCGAGGACGGCAAAAAAAATGTCGCGTGTGCACCAAAAGAGGATTTAGAAAAGATACCAGCTACCATTGTCCCCAGTGTCCCTCCCAACCTGGCCTTTGCATTGTTGAATGCTTCCAAATTTATCACACATCCATAAAATATTAGCCCATATTTTTAACCATTTCCCCATTTTCATCATCTGTGCTGACCATTTTCCATTCTTTCCCAAATAACCATGCCACTGCCTTCCATGTGAACTGACCCTGGCCTGTTTTTTGACTATGCCTCTGCCTACCGTTTGGACTGCTTTCATGTGAACTGACCCTGGCCTGTTTTGTGACTATGCCTCTGCCTACCGTTTGGACTGCCTCCACGTGAACTGACCCTGGTGTCAGAGAGGTTACCTGGTTGGGCGCCGGTGCACGCCGGGGCGCATTGGTGCTCGTGTCTCTGTGCATGCTGGGGCGTGTGTTCCTGGGGGCACTGGCGTGTCTGGTCTGACCGGCCGTGGCGTGCAGGGTGGCGTCCGGGCGTGCGTGCTTCCGTACGCGCGTTCTCGCTAACGCGCGTCCGCGCTAGCGTGTGTCCGCCTATGGGCATTACCGCTGACGTGCCCGGTGGTGTGGGCGTGCATGCCGGTGTCGGGGCGCCCTCGGGCGCGTGCGGGGCACTTTGGCGAATCGGCGCGTGCACGAGTGCGGCGTTTTGGCGCCAATCAGCCTATTTAAGCCTGCCTCTACCCTGATTCGGTGCTGCCTGATCAAACAGCTCTTGTGTCTTGTTTGTGATCTTCCTGTGTTCCTGTATCTCCGTAGTTTGACCCGTTGTGACCCGGCTTGCCTTTGGACCTCCCTTGATTGCTGCCTGAACCCGACCCCGGCTTGTTTGACCTTGTTTCTGCCTTCTCCCTTGTACCGTTGCCGCCAGCCCATTGCCGACCTCTGCCTGTGTGTGACCAGCCTGATTAGCTCCTGCTCAGCATCTGCTCCATCAGTCCTGAAGCTCTACCGGTTGCTTGCCAGACCACCTTGCTCCAGGACCCTAACATCAGGCTCTCATACCACTCCGCATTCGTGGGCCTCCTGTCTGCTCTACCAGGGGCCCCGAAACGGATACGTAAGGGTGCCTACCCTCTGCCCAAGCGGACTCACCTGTCTGGTAAGTGTGGGACCTGACACCTGGCCTGTTTTATCAACTACTCTACTGCCTACCGCTTGGACTGCTTACATGTGAACCGACCCTGGCCTGTTTTATGGACTATGCTTTTGCCTACCGCTTGGACTGATCTGTTGCCCTGCTACTGTAGTACTCAGGGGTCTCACATATGTGAGGGGCTCCAGAATTGTTTTTCCGGTTGGAGAAAACAATTATTTTTGTTTTCTCCGGGTTTCGGAATTAGGGTCTGGAGTCCGGAGGCTTCATAGAGATTTGGGTGGGTCGAAGCCTCTACCCCTGTGCCCCTGTGCATAGGCCTTACCTGATTGTGGCCCTCAGCCTGCTGCTGACTTACTGCCACCATGCCCATGCCTGTCGCGGTACAATAATGAGTGTCTGCAGTTAACAGTGTACCAGGACCAATATTATGGCTGTGCTGGCTGTCTCTGCCTGGACAATTTCTATGGACTGTGCTGTGCCGACTATAGACAATATTCCTGCCTGCTGCCTGGATAGTTAATATTGCTGTCGCTAAGCACCTCCCTGCCTGCTGCCTGGACCAGTGCTCTCCTCTGTGGATACTACTAAAAGCACAGGTAATGCTTTTTTTTTACCCTTTCTGCAATAGAATTTATTTTGGATTGTAATTCTTGGTATGTGCATGCTATGTGTTAGAAATATGAAGGGTTTTCAAAAATGATAGGTTGCCAGGAAATTATATATGTCATTTATGCTCCTAGAACGCCTGATGGTGCTACTTTGATGTTGGGCCTCTGTATGTGGCCAGGCTGTGTAAAAGTCTCACACATGTGGTATCGCCATACTCAGGAGGAGTAGCAGAATGTATTTTGGGGTGTCATCTTTGCTACGTACATGCTATGTGTTGGAAATATCTGATAAATGGACAACTTTGTGTAAAAAAATGCGTTTTCATTTTTTTCCACATTTTCCAAAAACTTTTGGAAAAAAATGAACCGTTCAAAAGACTCATTATGCCTCATAGATTATACGTTGGGGTGTTTGCTTTCCAAAATGGGGTCATTTTGGGGGCAATTCCATTGTCCTGGTGCTCCAGGGCCTTCAAAAATGCAATAGGTGGTTGAGAAATGAGATGTGTCATTTATGCTCGTAGATCGCCTGATGGTGCTACTTCAATGTTGGGCCTTTGTATGTGGCCACGCTGTGTAAAAGTCTCACACATGTGGTATCGCTATACTCAGGAGGAGTAGCAGAATGTATTTTGGGGTGTCATCTTTGCTACGTACATGCTATGTGTTGGAAATATCTGATAAATGGACAACTTTGTGTAAAAAAAATGCGTTTTCATTTTTTTCCACATTTTCCAAAAACTTTTGGAAAAAAATGAACTGTTCAAAAGACTCATTATGCCTCATAGATTATACGTTGGGGTGTTTGCTTTCCAAAATGGGGTCATTTTGGGGGCAATTCCATTGTCCTGGTGCTCCAGGGCCTTCAAAAATGCAATAGGTGGTTGAGAAATGAGATGTGTCATTTATGCTCGTAGATCGCCTGATGGTGCTACTTCAATGTTGGGCCTTTGTATGTGGCCACGCTGTGTAAAAGTCTCACACATGTGGTATCGCTATACTCAGGAGGAGTAGCAGAATGTATTTTGGGGTGTCATCTTTGCTACGTACATGCTATGTGTTGGAAATATCTGATAAATAGACAACTTTGTGAAAAAAAAATGCGTTTTCATTTTTTTCCACATTTTCCAAAAACTTCTGGAAAAAAATGAACTATTCAAAAGACTCATTATGCCTCATAGATTATACGTTGGGGTGTTTGCTTTCCAAAATGGGGTCATTTTGGGGGCAATTCCATTGTCCTGGTGCTCCAGGGCCTTCAAAATGTAATAGGTGGTTGAGAACTGAGATGTGTCATTTATGCTCGTAGAACGCATGGAGATGCTACTTCAATGTTGGGCCTTTGTATGTGGCCAGGCTGTGTAAAAGCCTCACACATGTGGTATTGCCATACTCAGGAGGAGTAGCAAAATGTATTTTGGGGTGTCATCTTTGCTACGTACATGCTATGTGTTGGAAATATCTGATCAATGGACAACTTCGTGTAAAAAAAAATGCGTTTTCATTTTTTTCCACATTTTCCAAAAACTTCTGGAAAAAAATGAACCGTTCAAAAGACTCATTATGCCTCATAGATTATACGTTGGGGTGTTTGCTTTCCAAAATGGGGTCAGTTTGGGGGCAATTCCATTGTCCTGGTGCTCCAGGGCCTTCAAAAGTGTAAATGGTGGTTGAGAAATGAGATGTGTCATTTAGGCTCGTAGAACGCATGAAGATGCTACTTCAATGTTCGGCCTTTGTATGTGGCCAGGCTGTGTAAAAGTCTCACACATGTGGTATCGCCATACTCAGGAACAGTAGCAGAATGTATTTTGGGGTGTAATTTGTTGTATGCATATGCTCTGAGAGAGAAATAACCTGTTAATATGACAATTTTGTAAAAAAATTAAAAAAAAAAATCTTCATTTTGCAAAGAATTGTGGGAAAAAATTACAACTTAAAAAAACTCACCATGCTACTTACTTAATACCTTGGAATGTCTACTTTCTAAAAAGGGGTCATTTAGGGGGTATTTGTACTTTTCTGACTTGTTAGTGAACCAAGAAATGAGATAGACCATCAGTACATCTGTGTGATCAGATGTGATCAATTTTCAGTGATTGGCACCATAGTTTGTAGACTCTATAACTTTCACAAAGATCAAATAATTTACACTAATTTGGGTTATTTTTACCAAAGATATGTAGCAGTATAAATTTTGGCCAAAACTTATGAAGAAAAATTACTAATTTGCTAAATTTTATGACAGAAACAAAGAAAAAGGCATTTTTTTCACAAAATTTGCGGTCTTTTTTATTTATAGCACAAAAAATAAAAAACCCACTAGTGATTAATAGGGATGAGCCGAACACCCCCCGGTTCGGTTCGCACCAGAACCCGCGAACGGACCGCAAGTTCGCACGAACGTTAGAACCCCATTGACGTCTATGGGACTCGAACGTTCGAAATCAAAAGTGCTCATTTTAAAGGCTAATTTGCATGGTATTGTCCTAAAAAGGGTTTGGGGACCCGGGTCCTACCCCAGGGGACATGTATCAATGCAAAAAAAACTTTTAAAAACGGCCGTTTTTTCGGGAGCAGTGATTTTAATGATGCTTAAAGTAAAAAAAAAAAAGTGAAATATTCCTTTAAATATCGTACCTGGGGGGTGTCTATAGTATGCCTGTAAAGTGACGCGTGTTTCCCATGTTTAGAACAGTCCCTGCACCAAATGTCATTTTTAAAGGAAAAAATCTCATTTAAAACTGCTTGCGGGTTTAATGTCATGTCGGGTCCTGGCAATATGGATGAAAATCAGTGAGACAAACGGCATGGGTACCCCCCAGTCCATTACCAGGCCCTTTGGGTCTTGTATGGATATTAAGGGGAACCCCGCACCCAAATTAAAATAAGGAAAGGTCCCTATATACTCTGAACAGCAGTATACAGGCGGTGCAAACAAGACAGGGACTGTAGGTTTGTTGTTAAGTAGAATCTCTTTGTAATTTTGAACATTTTTAATGTGTTTAGCTCCAGCCAAAAAATCTTTTCTAAGCTTTTTGGAAAACATAGGGAAGGGTTATCACCCCTGTGACATTTGTTTTGCGTCTTTCCTCCTCTTCAGAAGATTTCACCTCACTTTTTTGTCCCAATGAAAAATGTTTTTTGAAAATTTGGGTTTTTTTGTGGAACAAGGATTGGAAAGCATCAGTGGAAAGGAGAAATTGTTTTCCCATATTAACTCTTACATGAGAGAATTTCCCTTCCTATGGGTAGATTTCATCTCACTTCCTGTTGTCTCCTTCCGTTTGCAAGTAGGAGTCGTTTGTAAGTTAGATGTTTGAAAGTAGGGTCCTGCCCTATATACTCAGCAGAAATTTGGGCCTTAGGTGTTGCTGTGGCCAAAACACTGTAAGCCCTCACAGGGCCCTGCTGTGAAATATTAGATCAAGAATTGTAATTACATGCCCCTGTTGAACAGGAGCTGAAAAATTAGGCCTTAGGCACTGGTGCTGGTGCCACAACACTGCAACCCCTCACAGACACTCTAGTTGGAACGCAGGAACGAGCACTGCTGCAAAGTATTGCATCAAAAATTGTAATTACACGCCCCTGTTAGACAGGGGCAGAAAAATTGGGCCTTAGGCACTGGTGCTGGTGCCACAACACTGCAACCCCTCACAGACACTCTAGTTGGAACGCAGGAACGAGCACTGCTGCAAAGTATTGCATCAAAAATTGTAATTACACGCCCCTGTTAGACAGGGGCAGAAAAATTGGGCCTTAGGCACTGGTGCTGGTGCCACAACACTGCAACCCCTCACAGACACTCTAGTTGGAACGCAGGAACGAGCACTGCTGCAAAGTATTGCATCAAAAATTGTAATTACACGCCCCTGTTAGACAGGGGCAGAAAAATTGGGCCTTAGGCACTGGTGCTGGTGCCACAACACTGCAACCCCTCACAGACACTCTAGTTGGAACGCAGGAACGAGCACTGCTGCAAAGTATTGCATCAAAAATTGTAATTACACGCCCCTGTTAGACAGGGGCAGAAAAATTGGGCCTTAGGCACTGGTGCTGGTGCCACAACACTGCAACCCCTCACAGACACTCTAGTTGGAATGCAGGAACGAGCCGTGCTGCAAAGTATTACATCAAAAATTGTAATTACACGCCCCTGTTATACAGGGGCTGAAAAATTGTGCCTTAGGCACTGGTGGTGGCGCCCAGAACCAAAAATGTTCTTACAAGCTATCAGCGTGATGATTGAGGAGGAAGAGGATAATTACTCAGGGATAATCACTCAGCATCAACATAGGCAGTCTTTGAAGGGATCTGAAAAAAATTATTCAGTTACATCAGCATCAGGTGCTTGGTAGCTGGTGGTGATCCAAGACTGATTCATTTTTATGAAGGTCAGCCGATCGACCGAGTCAGTGGACAGACGCACCCTGTGATCGGTTACCACGCCTCCAGCAGCACTGAATGTACGTTCCGAAAGAACGCTGGATGCAGGACAGGCCAGTAGCTCAATTGCATACTGTGCAAGCTCTGGCCAGTGATCCATCCTCAAGACCCAGTAACCCAGAGGATTTTCGGTGGGAAAGGTGTCCAAGTCTGATCTTGCCCCTAGGTATTCCTGCACCATGTAAAACAGACGCTGGCGATGGTTGCTGGAACCGATCATACCTTGGGGCTGCGGACCAAAAAATTGTCTGAACGCATCGGTCAGACGGCCACCTTCTCCACCGCTCCTTCTTTGACTGACCGAAGCCTCAGCAACACGTTGTCCAGAAACAGGAGTTTGTAACCTCCCAGTCTCTGGGAACGCGTTGCACAGACCTTTCTGCAAGGCCTCCCGAAGATGTTTCATCCTCTGCTCCCTCTGCGATGGCAAGATAAGGTCCGCAACCTTACCCTTGTAACGTGGATCAAGGAGGGTTGCCAGCCAGTATTGGTCCTTCTCCTTGATACCACGAATACGAGGATCCTTACGCAGGCTTTGCAGGATCAGGGAGGCCATGCAGCGTAGGTTTGCTGAGGCATTCGGTCCGGAGTCCTCTGGGTCACTAAGGACAACAACGTCCGCAGCCACCTCCTCCCAGCCACGTACAAGTCCATGTGTTCCTTGGGACTGATCCCTTAAAGACTGCTGATGCTGAGTGCCAGGCTCCACCTCCATACTGACACAATCTTCCTCCTCCTCCTCCTCCTCCTCCTCGTCCTCTTCCTGTGTGATCGGCGGGCACGCAGGAACACTGTCTGGATAAAGGGGGCCTTGAGAGCTAAGGAAGTCCTCCTCTTCCTGCCTCTGTTCTGCCTCAAGTGCCCTGTCCATTATTCCACGCAGCGTGTGCTCCAACAGGTGGACAAGGGGGACAGTGTCACTGATGCATGCACTGTCAGTGCTCACCATCCTCGTGGCCTCCTCGAATGGTGACAGGACAGTGCATGCATCCCTGATCATGGCCCACTGGCGTGGGGAAAAAAAACCAAGGTCCCCTGACCCTGTCCTGGTGCCATAGTCGCACAGGTACTCATTGATGGCCCTCTGCTGCGTGTGCAGCCGCTGCAGCATGGCCAACGTCGAGTTCCACCTGGTGGGCATGTCACAGATTAGGCGGTTCTTGGGCAGGTTAAACTCCTTTTGGAGGTCCGTCAGCCGAGCACTGGCATTATATGACCGGCGGAAATGCACACAGACTTTCCTGGCCTGCCTCAGGACATCCTGTAAGCCCGGGTACCTGCCCAAGAACCGCTGCACCACCAAGTTAAGGACGTGAGCCAAACAGGGCACATGGGTCAGTTGTCCCTGTCGGAGGGCAGAGAGGAGGTTGGTGCCATTGTCGCAAACCACCATTCCTGCCTTAAGTTGGCGTGGCGTCAACCACCTCTGAACCTGCCCCTGCAGAGCTGACAGAACCTCTGCCCCAGTGTGGCTCCTGTCCCCCAAGCACACCAGCTCAAGCACCGCATGGCATCTTTTGGCCTGCGTACTTGCGTAGCCCCTTGAACGCCTACGGAGCACCGCTGGTTCCGAGGAAGAGGCCATGGAGGAAGAAGAAGAGGAGGGGGTGGAGGAGAGAGGTGTGTCACAATCAGCATTTTGGAGGCGTGGTGGCGGAACAACCTCCAACACTACTGCACCTTGTCCTGCATCCTTCCCAGCTGCCAGCAGAGTCACCCAATGCGCCGTGAAACTTAAGTAACGTCCCTGTCCATGCCTGCTGGACCATGAGTCAGCGGTAATATGCACCTTACCGCTGACCGCCCTGTCCAGCGAGGCATGGACATTGCCTTCCACATGCCGGTAGAGAGCCGGAATCGCCTTCCGTGAGAAAAAGTGGCGTTTGGGTACCTGCCACTGAGGAACCGCACATTCCACAAACTCACGGAAGGGGGCAGAGTCTACCAACTGAAAAGGCAGCAGTTGAAGTGCTAGCAATTTTGCCAAGCTAGCATTCAACCGCTGGGCATGTGGATGGCTGGGAGCAAACTTCTTTCGGCGGTGCAGCAGCTGGGGCAGGGAAATTTGCCTGGTACAATCTGACGTCGGTGTACCAAAAGCAGATTGCCCACAAGTACTTGGCTGTGACACACCTAATTCTACACCTTCATTCCTCTCACTGCAGGTCTCAGAGAGGACTGAAGGTCTAGTGGGGTTGGAAATCTCAGCTGATGAGGAGCAAGGAGAGATCCTCTTTGTTCTTTGGTGTGGGTCTTTCAGATACGCTTGCCAACGAACTGCATGGCAGGTCAACATATGTCTGGTCAAGCATGTGGTACCCAAGCGGGAGATGTTTTGGCCACGCGAGATACGCTTGAGACATATGTTGCAAATAGCAGCGGTGCGATCTGATGCACTCGTCTCAAAAAAGGCCCACACCAAAGAACTTTTTGAATAACGCGCAGAGACTGCAGCGCCCTGCACATGTGGAGCTTTGGGGTGTGATGCAGTCAATGTGCTGCCCTTAGGCTGGCCCCTGGAGGGCATCCTGCCTCGTTGGTGATGTGCCGCCTCCTCCTCCTCCTCCTCCTCCTCTCTCCTATCAGGCACCCACGTTGAGTCAGTGACCTCATCATCCCCTCCCTCCTCATCACTGGAGCAAACCTGGCAGTATGCTGCAGCAGGGGGAGCATGACTGCCAGATTGCTGTCCTTCTTGGGCACCCCCTCTGTCCGTGCTCATGTTACTGCCTTCATCGAGCTCAGTATCATCATCAGAGCCTTCCAAACGCTGGGCATCCTCCTGGAGCATGTACCCAACACTGTGGTCAAACAGTTCGAGGGAATCCTCATGAGGACATGGTGGAGCTAGGGAAGGAGTCACTGATGACATTGAGCTGAGGGAAGAGGCCGCTGCTTTGCCAGACAAAGCACCCTGGGCATGGGTGAGAGAGGATGAGGAGGATGAGGACGGCTTGGTCATCCACTCGACCAAGTCTTCCGCATGTTGCGGCTCAACACGGCCAGCTGCCGAAAAAAAGGCCAAGCGTGTCCCATGGCCACGTGCTGATGAGGATGCACCGTCTCCACGACCAGCACTAGACACAGAGCCTGCTTGCCCTCTCTTATTGGCTTGTGACTGTCTGCCTCTCCTTCTTGGCCTTCCAGACATACTAATGGCCTGTAGCTGCACTAAGCTGGGATAGAACACCTGTAATTTTCTTCAGGTAGCTTTATATACTGTAACCAGACAAGCCTGCCTGTCAGTAGGAAGATAACAGGAACGGATCTAGCTGAACACTGTGAGCAGGACACACTGTACTAAATGTAAATAGTCTAGCTGCCTGACCGTGGTACTAATAGGATCAAAAAGAACACCTGTAATTTTCTTCAGGTAGCTTTATATACTGTAACCAGACAAGCCTGCCTGTCAGTAGGAAGATAACAGGAACGGATCTAGCTGAACACTGTGAGCAGGACGCACTGCACTGAATGTAAATAGCAGGAACGGATCTAGCTGAACACTGTGAGCAGGACGCACTGCACTGAATGTAAATAGCAGGAACGGATCTAGCTGAACACTGTGAGCAGGACGCACTGCACTGAATGTAAATAGCAGGAACGGATCTAGCTGAACACTGTGAGCAGGACGCACTGCACTGAATGTAAATAGCAGGAACGGATCTAGCTGAACACTGTGAGCAGGACGCACTGCACTGAATGTAAATAGCAGGAACGGATCTAGCTGAACACTGTGAGCAGGACGCACTGCACTGAATGTAAATAGCAGGAACGGATCTAGCTGAACACTGTGAGCAGGACGCACTGCACTGAATGTAAATAGCAGGAACGGATCTAGCTGAACACTGTGAGCAGGACGCACTGCACTGAATGTAAATAGCAGGAACGGATCTAGCTGAACACTGTGAGCAGGACGCACTGCACTGAATGTAAATAGCAGGAACGGATCTAGCTGAACACTGTGAGCAGGACGCACTGCACTGAATGTAAATAGCAGGAACGGATCTAGCTGAACACTGTGAGCAGGACGCACTGCACTGAATGTAAATAGCAGGAACGGATCTAGCTGAACACTGTGAGCAGGACGCACTGCACTGAATGTAAATAGCAGGAACGGATCTAGCTGAACACTGTGAGCAGGACGCACTGCACTGAATGTAAATAGCAGGAACGGATCTAGCTGAACACTGTGAGCAGGACGCACTGCACTGAATGTAAATAGCAGGAACGGATCTAGCTGAACACTGTGAGCAGGACGCACTGCACTGAATGTAAATAGCAGGAACGGATCTAGCTGAACACTGTGAGCAGGACGCACTGCACTGAATGTAAATAGCAGGAACGGATCTAGCTGAACACTGTGAGCAGGACGCACTGCACTGAATGTAAATAGCAGGAACGGATCTAGCTGAACACTGTGAGCAGGACGCACTGCACTGAATGTAAATAGCAGGAACGGATCTAGCTGAACACTGTGAGCAGGACGCACTGCACTGAATGTAAATAGCAGGAACGGATCTAGCTGAACACTGTGAGCAGGACGCACTGCACTGAATGTAAATAGCAGGAACGGATCTAGCTGAACACTGTGAGCAGGACGCACTGCACTGAATGTAAATAGCAGGAACGGATCTAGCTGAACACTGTGAGCAGGACGCACTGCACTGAATGTAAATAGCAGGAACGGATCTAGCTGAACACTGTGAGCAGGACACACTGCACTAAATAGTCTAGATAGAAGATAACAGGAACGGATCTAGCTAAACTGAATACAGTGTATATATATATATGCAACACCTGGGATGCATATATATACACAATACACTGTAAGTGCAGCTAACTGACTGACTGTTCTGCCTAATCTATCTAACTCAAATCAAATGACACTGTCTCTCTCTCTCTCTATCTCTCAGCACACCGGAACACACACTACACAGGGCCGCCGTGCAGGCGGCCTTATATAGTGTGGGGTGTGTACTAAATCCCCTGAGCCATAATTGGCCAAAGCCACCCTGGCTTTGGCCAATTACAGCTCTCTCTACTGACGGCGCTGTGATTGGCCAAGCATGCGGGTCATAGTGCATGCTTGGCCAATCATCAGCCAGCAATGCACTGCGATGCCGCAGTGAATTATGGGCCGTGACGCGCCACACGAATTTGGCGCGAACGGCCCATATCGTTCGCAATTCGACGGACGGTCGAACAGCCGATGTTCGAGTCGAACATGGGTTCGACTCGAACACGAAGCTCATCCCTAGTGATTAAATACCAACAAAAGAAAGCTCTATTTGTGTGAAAAAAAGGACGCTAATTTCATATGAGTACAGTGTTGCACGACTGAGTAATTGTCATTCAAAGTGTGAGAGCGCTGAAAACTGAAAATTGGTCTGGGCAGGAAGGGGGTGTAAGTGCACTGTATTGAGGTGGTTAATATTAATTAATTAAGGTATATGTTATGTGTTTAGAAATGTTTGGGGGTACACAATGTTAAATGGAGTGGTGTATTGCAAATAGAGTAGCGCACTCAACACACATACTAATATTTTTTTTCATTGAATGGTCTTTTTTTAATGCAGCAACTCAAATTCTAAGGGAAATATTATTGTTTGGTACACAGTTTTTTGCGCCAGTGACACTTATACATTTATAGGTTCAGAGGTGGTTGATGCCACGCCAGCTTAAGCCATGTATGGTGGTTTGCAACAATGGCACCAACCTCCTCTCCGCCCTCCCACAGGGACAACTGACATATGTGCCCTGTTTGGTTCACATCCTTTTTTTTTTAACAAGAAAAAATGTTTATTCAATGTTTACAATACAAGCGATGCATATACACAGTTGTACACAGAAGTATTATCACATAAGTTGTCACAAAACAAATGAGCGACATCTTGAACAGTATAAAAAAGTGCAGAGGTGTCTAGTTACATCACATTAGGAGATGAGATCAAAGACAATAGGTTCCAGGACTAATAGTTGAGAAGGTCTTGGAGAGGGGGAGGGGGAGGGAAGGGGGGGGGGGGGGGTGGAAGGAAAAAAAAAAAAAAAGGAAAGGGGGGGGGGAGAGAGGGGGGGGCAGGGAAGGACCACATCCATCTTGCTAGGTTCACAGTACTCAAAGCAGGGTTAAACAATCAGAAAATTTAAATAGTGGTAAACCATTATCGGGCGGGTCCAACAGCCTCATCGCGGTGGTCATCCTCCCCCAATGTACCCCACGCATCTATCCAACCCGACCATATCTTGTCAAATTTGGCAGGACAGTTTCGGTTAGTATAGGTAAGTTTATACAATGGTAGCACCGAGTTCAATTTAAGGTGCCATAAGGATACTGTGGGTGGGGCATTGTCCTTCCAGTGAAGAAATATCTCTCTACGAGCGTAAAATGTGGCATAATTTAAAAATATTCTAGTGTATTTACCCCTTACCCTAGAGTCAAAGACATTGAGCAGCATCAATTTGGGGTCTGTGACCAGTTCTAGAGAGGTAACCCGTCTAAGGGTGTCAGCTATCCCAAGCCAGTAATCCCCAAGGCGAGGACAGGACCATATCATATGAAAGAACGCAGCAGAACTCTGACCACACCTAGGACAGGCCACCGGAGTGTTAGGATTCATAAGTGTTAATCGCTTTGGAGTATAATAGGCTCTGTGGAGGAACTTGACCTGCATAAAACGGTCTCTGGCCGAGATCATATTAGTGACAAAGGATGATACACAGGACTCCCATTCCTCCTCTGTCAGATCTGGGATATCTACTTTCCATCTATCATGAGTTTTTTCAAGTTTTTTCAATGGAGCTACGGACAGATGAAAATATAGGGAGGAGAGGGGTTTATCTATGACCCTAGCAGTGAGTAGTCCCTCCACAGAGTCTGATTTCAATATAATTTGAGCTGGGAACTGTTTCTTGTACGCGTGCCGAAGTTGATAGTACCTAAACAGCATCCATCCCGGGAGTGAGTAGGCACTTTTGAGATCCGCAAAGGATCTCAGTTTACCCCCCACCACAAGATGTTTCAGTTTTACTATGCCCTTCCCTGCCCAAACCTGGGGATCTGGAACAGTATTCAGGTGTGGTAAGTTGGGATTACCCCATAAAGGAATATGGGGAGAAAATGTCTCGGGAGAGGCAAAGCGGGCCCTGGCCTTATGCCATACAGTAATGGTTGTACGCATCAAGTCCGTGATGCCGGGGTGAGACCTCACCCCCCTAAACACCACATTGCTGAGAGAGGAGTATGAACCCATTATGGCTGCCTCCAAGGTTACCGCCGGGTTGTCCTGTAGCTGTGAGAACCACCATCTGACCGTCACCAGAACGGCCGCCCAGAAATAGATCTGAAAATCTGGTAGGGACAGGCCGCCCTGGGTGACGGGCAGCTGGAGGGTAGTAATGGCCAGTCGCGGGGATCCGCCATTCCAAACAAAGGACGAAATTAAACTTTTCACTCTTGCAAAGAATGAGGCCGGAGGGATTAAAGGGGCATTACGAAAGAGGTAAAGGAATTTGGGGAGATAAACCATTTTAATTAAATTTACCCTACCCACGGGTGATAGGGGAAGAGTCCTCCAGGCTGTACATTTTTGTGAAAAATTTTTAAGAAGTGGTTGAAGGTTCAGCTCATAATATGAGGACAATGGAGTCCCAACCCTCACACCCAGGTATTTGAACTCTGATGTCCAGTTTAGGGGGGTGCCTGTTGGTGGGTGGGGACTCACTGGATTCAGCGAGAAAAGAAGGGATTTTCCCCAGTTAATTTTAATGCCCGAGAACGATCCGAATTCATCTATTATTTGTAGCGCGGGTGGGAGGGAAGAAATATCTTTAAGGAAAAGGAGGGTATCGTCGGCGTATAAGGATATTTTATCTGTTATTACACCAACTTGGATTCCTTTTACTGAGGAAGCGGATCTAATACGAGCTGCCATGGGCTCCATGGCTAGCGCGAATAATCCAGGGGATAGTGGGCAGCCCTGTCTGGTACCCCTAGACAGGGGAAACGGTGGGGATAATGAATTGTTTGTGCGTATACGGGCCATGGGATTAGAGTATAGCATCTGGATCCAACTAATAAAGCGAGGGCCAAATCCAAACTTGCGGAGGACCACCCAGAGGTAGCGCCACTCAACTGAATCAAAAGCCTTTTCGGCATCTAGAGAGGCGACAACCTCCGGGCCGTCCCCGCTCGCCCTGGACAGATGCGTTAAGAGACGCCGGATGTTTATGTCGGTCCCCCTGCCCGGCATAAAACCAGACTGGTCCGCATGCACCAGTGCCGTAATCACAGTATTTAAGCGACCAGCCAAAACCTTGGCCAACAGCTTGGCATCCACATTAAGGAGAGAAATAGGACGATATGAAGAGCAGTGTTCGGGAGGCTTGCCTTGTTTAAGAATGACTACTATAACCGCCTCAGCCATTGTCGGGGGCAATGAATTCCCCTCCATGGCGCTTTGGAGCATTCTTTTGAACAATGGCAGTATTTCTTCTGCATATGTCTTAAAGAACTCGGCAGGTATCCCATCCAGGCCTGGCGTTTTGCCGTTTTGTAAGGAGGCCACTGCCTTCTGTACTTCCTCTAACAGGATAGGACCGTCCAAAGCCTCTCTAAATGTGGATGTCAGGCAAGGGAGCTCCACCCCGTCAAGATATGTCGCCAGTTCCGCGTCTGTACAATTCATTCTAGAACTGTATAGGTGGCGATAAAATGACGCAAATCTATCATTAATGGATGAAGGATCTGTTAGGGTCGTCCCGTCTAAGTCATAAATGGTGGAAATAGTGACTGGGGAGGAGCTTTCCCTCGCCAGCCATGCCAGCATACTACCAGTCTTTTCCCCGTGCTCAAAAATTCTTTGGGACTGATGCAGAAATTTAGTCTTAGTGGCTGATGTTCGTAGCAGGAGAACATCCCGCAGTGCTGCCTGAAAGTCAGAGTACGCTCTCGAAGTCCGAGACTCCGAGTATTCCTCCTCTAGTACCGCCACCTTCTCCTCAGCCTTTCGGGTCTCCTCTCTCAGGTCCTTACGGACCTTACGGATATGAGACTGCAGGTTACCTCTAGTGAAGGCCTTGAATGCGTCCCAGGATGTGGTCAGAGATATCGATTGGTCCAAATCCCGCCAATATTGTATTGCTTCAGATCTAAATGGTTCCGATATTCTGGAATCATCTAGCCAAAATCTGGACAATCTCCAGAGATTCTCACCCGGTGAACAGGACACAGACAGCCTCAAGGCAAGCGGTGCGTGATCGGATACGCCACGGGGGAGAATGGTGATGTCCCTAACCCTGGGCAGCACAGACCCCCCCGCATAGGCCAGGTCTATGCGCGAGAAGGTCTTATGCGAGGCCGAATGACACGTGTAGGCCCTTCGGGAAGGGTTCCTCCATCTCCATACATCGGTCAGGTTAGAGGCTTCGGCCCACGAGATCAGGTCTGAAGAGGAGCCGGCTCCGGGCGAGAACCTGTCCATCCCAGGATCCGGCGCCATGTTAAAATCCCCCAACACCACCACATTATCCGTAGCATAGGTGGCAATTTTAGAGATAAGCTGATTAAGCAATCTCATGGAGGCCGGGGGGGGAGGTACAAACCCACCACCACTAGTTCTAATCTATCTACCATGGCATGTAGTATAACAAAACAACCCTCCGGATCTAGTTCCAGCGCCAACAGTTTAAACGGTAGAGACTTATGAATTAGAATGCTGACTCCCCTAGAGAAGTTGGTGTAAGTAGAGTGATATTGATGTCCCACCCATGGCCGTCTGAGGCTCAGAATTTTACTGCCTGTCAAGTGAGTTTCTTGCAGTATACATATTTGGGGATGATAAGTTTTAAGAAATTGAAATACCAATGACCTTTTCACATAAGAATTTAATCCCCTAGTGTTCCATGAGACAATAGTACAATCAGCCATAGTCATCTATAGGTACATTTCCCAGCTGTGGACCTCTACCCAAATTTAGGTGCAACGCTCGGACTACCATGTAAGTCAGGGCGTGGCACCCCAAACACTGAGTGACAATTATATTTGCATCGCTTGTGGAAGAAAAACATAAGAACCAAACATAACCAAATAAACCCAACCAACCCCCCCACCCCGCCAACCCCAGCCCCAACTTGGGGGAGGCTCAGGATCCCAATCTCGAACCAAGGCGAACGCGCCTGTAAAGGGGGAACGTGTGCAAAACGGCATCTGCAGTTCAGCAATTAGATCTCACATGTAGTCTCTTGCTGGAGACCGGACTGATAAAAGAGCAGGTGCAGGCTCCCGGCAGCCGCTGGGGGTACAAACTTGAAAAGTAACGTTACAAATGAAATTCAAATGATTCAGTCATTACCAGAGGATTCACCATAGAGTGTTATTAGACCATGCAGGACAGGAGGCCCTATAAGGGCCAATGTATAAGAGAGGCACGTCTTTAAGGCCACACATGGCTAAGGCAATCAGGGGCCAGATCCCATCCATAGAGATAGTGGTAACTGAGTAAATAATCAACATTTAGAACCGGTAATGGGCCTGGGTCCAGGACATGCAAAAAAGGGGGAAGGGGAAGAAGGAGCATTAGGAACCGCCCTGGTACCACTATTGCAGTAATGAGGCCTCGAGAAGCCTCTCGGGGTCCATCCATCCGAGTCTCAAGAATTCAAAAGTAATAAGCCACAACATGTGGTGGGTGCCAGTAGGAAGACCCAGGCCAACGGATAGGAAAAGGCACAGTTCAGAAAGAACAGTAAACAGTAACAGTCCGCTTAAGTGGGTAATTAGGAAGTTCACTTATCTGGGCGGAAGTGTATCAATCCAGGCAGAGGCCTCCTCTGGGGACACAAAGAACCGCGTAGACTCTCCGTCTTCCACCCTCAGCCTGGCCGGGAACAGCATGCTGTATTTAATATGAAGGGAGCGAAGCCTCGCTCTGACAGCATCAAAGGATTTTCGTTGCTTTTGTGTTTCCAGCGAGTAATCCGGGAATATGAGAAGCTTAGCATTTTCGAAGCGGAGTTTGCCTTGGGCTCTGGCCTCCCTCATCACAATATCTCTGTCCCGAAAATGAAGGAGTTTGAAAATAAAGGTACGGGGAGGTGCTCCCTGGGGTCCCCTGGCGGTGGGTATGCGGTGGGCCCTTTCCACTGTAAAAAATGGGGAGAAGCGGGCTGAAGGGAGCAGTTGTTGCAGTAGGCGTTCGGCGAAGGCCGTAGGATTCGTGCCCTCCGCCCCTTCAGGGAGTCCCAATATGCGTAAATTATTCCGTCGATTACGGTTCTCCGCATCTTCTGCGCGGGACTCAAGCGTTTTTACTCTGGCCTTAAGTGCATGAATGTCAGCCCCATGATCACGCACCGTATCTTCCGCCTGGGAGACCCTTTGCTCCACCTCAGATACTCGTCCCCTAAAGGCGTCAAAGTCCTTCCTAATAAACTCTACATTAGCTTGTATGTGATCCACCTTACCGGTCAGGGTAGTTATGGCCTGTAGAACCGCCTTAAAATCAGCCGCTGTGGCAGGCATCTTATCAGGATCTTCGGCCTGGTTCTCCATCTGGGGAAGAGTCTTAGGCGAGGCCCCGGCTGTGGCCTTGTCTGTGGTGTCGGGTTTTGTGGCCTTTTTCCTTGATCTAGGCTGACTTTTTCGCCTTTGCATACCCTCAGGAAGGCACCAGGAGTGAGGAGGGACAGGGAGAGCCCGCTGGATCTGTAATTTATGGCGCCCGAACGGGCACCGCGCCGGCCGCGTGAGGCCGCGGGCAGGGCCTTCTAGGCGAGACCGCGGCTTCGGCCTAGTCCGCGCCGGCCGGCTCCGGTCCTTTTTTTTAGATTTCGGCCGGCTGATTCTCTGCCCCAGCAATCCGGACCTGTCCCCCAGGCAGTAGGGGTCTAAGTAGGCCAATATTATGGGGTCTGCACCCAGTAAAAAGGGGATAACTGATCCGGTCTCAGGGAGCTCAGACAAACACGTCTGCTCCCTCTGCCATCCTGGACACGCCCCCTTGGTTCACATCCTTAACTTGGTGGTGCAGCGGTTCTTGGGCAGGTACCCGGGCTTACAGGATGTCCTGAGGCAGGCCAGGAAAGTCTGTGTGCATTTCCGCAGGTCATATAATGCCAGTGCTCGGCTGGCTGACCTCCAAAAGGAATTTAACCTGACCGAGAACCGCCTAATCTGTGACATGCTCACCAGTGGCTGCACACGCAGCAGAGGGCCATTAATGAGTAGCTATGCAACTATGGCACCAAGACAGGGTCAGGGGAGCTTGGTTTTTTTCCCCACGCCAGTGGGCTAAGATCAGGGATGCATGCACTGTCCTGTCACCATTTGAGGAGGCCACGAGGATGGTGAGCAGTGACAGTGCATGCATCAGTGACACTGTCCCTCTTGTACACCTGTTAAAGCACATGCTGCGTGGAATAATGGACAGGGCACTTGAGGCAGAACAGAGGGAGGAAGAGGAGGCCCTCCTTACCTCTCAAGGCCCCCTTTATCCAGACAGTGTTCCTATGTGCCTGCCGATCACACAGGAAGAGGACGAGGAGGAGGAGGATTGTGTCAGCATGGAGGTGGAGCCTGGCACTCAGCATCAGCAGCAGTCTTCAAGGGATTATTTACAGTCCGAAGAAACCCATGGACTTGTACATGGCTGGGAGGAGGGGCTGTGGATCATGTCATCCTTAGTGACCCAGAGGACTCTGGACCGAATGCCTCAGCAAACCTATGCTGCATGGCCTCCCTGATCCTGCAAAGCCTGTGGAAGGATCCTCATATTTGTGGTATCAAGGGGAGGGATGATTACTGGCTGGCAACCCTCCTTGATCCACGTTAAAAGGGTAAGGTTGCGGACCTTATCTTGCCATCGCAGAGGGAGCAGAGGATGAAACATCTTCGGGAGGCCTTGCAGAAAGGTTTGTGCAATACGTTTCCAGAGCCTGGGATGTTACAATTTCCTGGTCCTCCTGGACAACATGTTGCTGAGGCTTCGGTCAGTCACAGAAGGAGCGGTGGAGAAGGTGGCCGTCTGACCGATGCGTTCAGACAATTTTTTAATCTGCAGCCCCAAGGTCTGATTGGTTCCAGCAACTATCGCCAGCATCTGATTCACATGGTGCAGGATTACCTAGAGGCAAGATCAGACTTGTACACCTTTCCGACCGAAAATCCTCTGGGATACTGGGTCTTGAGGATGGATCACTGGCCAGAGATTACACAGTATGCAATTGAGCTACTGGCCTGTCCTGCATCCAGCGTTCTTTTGGAACGCACATTCAGTGCTGCTGGAGGATTTGTAACCGATCACAGGGTGCGCCTGTCCACCAAATCAGTCGATCGGCTGACCTTCTTAAAAATTAATCAATCTTGGATCACCAGCTACCAAGCACCTGATGCTGATGTAACCGATTGATTTTTTTTTTAATGTGAGATCCCTTCAAGACTGCCTATGCTGATGCTGAGTGACTATCCTGTTATACTGAATGACAATCCTCTTCCTCCTCAATTTTTATGCTCATAGCTTGTAAGAACATTTTTGGTTCTGGGCACCGCCACCAGTGGCCAAGGCCCAATTTTTCTGCCCCTGTTTAACAGGGGCGTGTAATTACAATTTCTTTTCATCATTTCAAGTTTATTGAAAGAAGGATAGTAACAAAAGAATACACTGTATATTGCAAATTTAGCAGATGCAACTGCGTACTTTTCGTCTTTTTACAAAATAAACAATTAGTGTGAAACTCGTGTAGAAGTCTAATTGCTTTACAGACACCGCACAGCTAAGGTTATTTCCACTAAGCTGACTTTGTGACTGTATAAAATATAGTGTTCCTATCTACACTGCGCAAACCATTGCGACATACATTTCTTATCAGTTGTTCAGATTATTTATTATTGAAAACAAGCAAAAATGTGGTCTCTATGACTATCTGAGACAATCTTACTCACGTCTATAAGAGAAGTACGTATTTCAAAGGTATATACCAGTAGAGACATAGGCTATAGGTCAGCCATGAAGGGATAAGAAATTAGATGTAGAAAAAGAAGTAAGTAAAGATGAAGGAAATAATGGTGTGAAGGGCACAAATAAGGTACAGAGGCAGGGCACCTGCCCAAGACCACAACGTCCTCCCCAAACCTAATTCAGGTAGGGAAATCTGCAGAGTATTTGAAAAGCAACCAAGGTTGCCATGTTTTGTGGAATCGTTCAATATGGCCTTTGTCTTGGGCCAGTATGTCTTCCATTTCGTGGATTTCACCAACCCTCGACAGCCAGTCCCTAACAGTGGGAGTAGACGTAGACAGCCAATGTAGAGGTATTTGAGATTTAGCTGCATCGAGGAGATGAATCGTCAACGAGCGTTTGTAGCGTTTAAAAGAGGTATTGGACAGGTGTAATAGACAACATGCTGGGGTCAGTTCTACTCTGGTTTCTGTAATTTTTTTAATTAAGACCTTAACCACTTGCCGACCGCCGCACACAGATGTACATCGACAGGGCGGCACGGGCAGGCAAAAGGGCTTACCTGTACGTCCCTGCCTGCCCGCGGGTGGGGGGTCCGATCGGACCCCCCCCGGTGCCTGCGGCGGTCGGCAAATCTTCCCCGGCGATCGGTGGTGAGGGGGAGGCCATCCATTCGTGGCCCCCCCCTCGCGATCGCTCCCAGCCAATGGGATCATTTCCCTGCCTCTGTATTGTACACAGAGGCAGAGGAAATGATGTCATCTCTCCTCGGCTCGGTATTTTCCGTTCCGGGCCGAGGAGAGAAGACTGGAATGTAAGTGCACAAACACAACACAACACAGTAGAACATGCCAGGCATACAAAACACCCCGATCCCCCCCCCCCGATCACCCCCCGATCCCCCCCCAATCACCCCCCCCTGTCACAAACTGACACCAAGCAGGTTTTTTTTTTTTTTTTTTTTTTTCTTTCCTGATTACTGCATAGTGTCAGTTTGTGACAGTTACTGTGTTGGGACAGTTAGTATTACCCCCCTTTAGGTCTAGGGTACCCCACTAACCCCCCCTAATAAAGTTTTAACCCCTTGATCACCCCCTGTCACCAGTGTCACTAAGCGATCATTTTTCTTATCGCTGTATTAGTGTCGCTGGTGACACTAGTTAGGGACGTAAATATTTAGGTTCGCCGTCAGCGTTTTATAGCGACAGGGACCCCCATATACTACCTAATAAATGTTTTAACCCCTTGATTGCCCCCTAGTTAACCCTTTCACCACTGATCACCATATAACTGTTACGGGTGACGCTGGTTAGTTCGTTTATTTTTTATAGTGTCAGGGCACACGCCGTTTATTACCGAATAAAGGTTTAGCCCCCTGATCGCCCGGCGGTGATATGCGTCCCCCCAGGCAGCGTCAGATTAGCGCCAGTACCGCTAACACCCACGCACGCAGCATGCGCCTCCCTTAGTGGTATAGTATCTGTACGGATCAATATCTGATCCAATCAGATCTATACTAGCGTCCCCAGCAGTTTAGGGTTCCCAAAAACGCAGTGTTAGCGGGATCAGCCCAGATACCTGCTAGCACCTGTGTTTTGCCCCTCCGCCCAGCCCACCCAAGTGCAGTATCGATCGATCACTGTCACTTACAAAACACTAAACGCATAACTGAAGCGTTCAGAGTCAGGCCTGATCCCTGCGATCGCTAACAGTTTTCTTGGTAGCGTTTTGGTGAACTGGCAAGCACCAGCCCCAGGCAGCGTCAGGTTAGCGCCAGTACCGCTAACACCCACGCACGCACCGTACACCTCCCTTAGTGGTATAGTATCTGATCGGATCAATATCTGATCCGATCAGATCTATACTAGCGTCCCCAGCAGTTTAGGGTTCCCAAAAACGCAGTGTTAGCGGGATCAGCCCAGATACCTGCTAGCACCTGCGTTTTGCCCCTCCGCCCGGCCCAGCCCACCCAAGTGCAGTATCGATCCATCACTGTCACTTACAAAACACTAAACTAAAGAGTCAGGCCTGATCCTGCGATCGCTAACAGTTTTTTTGGTAGCGTTTTGGTGAACTGGCAAGCACCAGCGGCCTAGTACACCCCGGTCGTAGTCAAACCAGCACTGCAGTAACACTTGGTGACGTGGCGAGTCCCATAAGTGCAGTTCAAGCTGGTGAGGTGGCAAGCACAAGTAGTGTCCCGCTGCCACCAAAAAGACAAACACAGGCCCGTCGTGCCCATAGTGCCCTTCCTGCTGCATTCGCCAATCCTAATTGGGAACCCACCGCTTCTGCAGCGCCCGTACTTCCCCCATTCACATCCCCAACCAAATGCAGTCGGCTGCATGAGAGGCATTTTCTTTATGTCCTCCCGAGTACCCCTACCCAACGAACCCCCCCAAAAAAGATGTTGTGTCTGCAGCAAGCGCGAATATAGGCGTGACACCCGCTATTATTGTCCCTCCTGTCCTGACAATCCTGGTCTTTGCATTGGTGAATGTTTTGAACGCTACCATTCACTAGTTGAGTATTAGCGTAGGGTACAGCATTCCACAGACTAGGCACACTTTCACAGGGTCTCCCAAGATGCCATCGCATTTTGAGAGACCCGAACCTGGAACCGGTTACAGTTATAAAAGTTACAGTTACAAAAAAAAGTGTAAAAAAAAAAACACATACAAAAATATAAAATAAAAAAAAATAGTTGTCGTTTTATTGTTCTCTCTCTCTCTATTCTCTCTATTGTTCTGCTCTTTTTTACTGTATTCTATTCTGCAATGTTTTATTGTTGTTATGTTTTATCATGTTTGCTTTTCAGGTATGCAATTTTTTATACTTTACCGTTTACTGTGCTTTATTGTTAACCATTTTTTTGTCTTCAGGTACGCCATTCACGACTTTGAGTGGTTATACCAGAATGATGCCTGCAGGTTTAGGTATCATCTTGGTATCATTCTTTTCAGCCAGCGGTCGGCTTTCATGTAAAAGCAATCCTAGCGGCTAATTAGCCTCTAGACTGCTTTTACAAGCCGTGGGAGGGAATGCCCCCCCCCCAACGTCTTCCGTGTTTTTCTCTGGCTCTCCTGTCTCAACAGGGAACCTGAAAATGCAGCCGGTGATTCAGCCAGCTGACCATAGAGCTGATCAGAGACCAGAGTGGCTCCAAACATCTCTATGGCCTAAGAAACCGGAAGCTACGAGCATTTTATGACTTAGATTTCGCCGGATGTAAACAGCGCCATTGGGAAATTGGGAAAGCATTTTATCACACCGATCTTGGTGTGGTCTGATGCTTTGAGGGCAGAGGAGAGATCTAGGGTCTAATATACCCCAATTTTTTCAAAAAAGAGTACCTGTCACTACCTATTGCTATGATAGGGGATATTTACATTCCCTGAGATAACAATAAAAATGATTAAAAAAAAAATGAAAGGAACAGTTTAAAAATAAGATAAAAAAAAATAAGAATAATAAAGAAAAAAAAAAAAAAAAAAAAAAAAGCACCCCTGTCCCCCCTGCTCTCGTGCTAAGGCGAACGCAAGCGTCGGCCTGGCGTCAAATGTAAACAGCAATTGCACCATGCATGTGAGGTATCACCGCGAACGTCAGATCGAGGGCAGTAATTTTAGCAGTAGACCTCCTCTGTAAATCTAAAGTGGTAACCTGTAAAGGCTTTTAAAGGCTTTTAAAAATGTATTTCGTTTGTCGCCACTGCACGTTTGTGCGCAATTTTAAAGCATGTCATGTTTGGTATCCATGTACTCGGCCTAAGATCATCTTTTTTATTTCATCAAACATTTGGGCAATATAGTGTGTTTTAGTGCATTAAAATTTAAAAAAGTGTGTTTTTTCCCCAAAAAATGCGTTTGAAAAATCGCTGCGCAAATACTGTGTGAAAAAAAAAAATGAAACACCCACCATTTTAATCTGTAGGGCATTTGCTTTAAAAAAATATATAATGTTTGGGGGTTCAAAGTAATTTTCTTGCAAAAAAAAATTATTTTTTTATGTAATCAAAAAGTGTCAGAAAGGGCTTTGTCTTCAAGTGGTTAGAAGAGTGGGTGATGTGTGACATAAGCTTCTAAATGTTGTGCATAAAATGCCAGGACAGTTCAAAACCCCTCCAAATGACCCCATTTTGGAAAGTAGACACCCCAAGCTATTTGCTGAGAGGCATGTCGAGTCCATGGAATATTTTATATTGTGACACAAGTTGCGGGAAAGAGACAATTTTTTATTTTTTTTATTTTTTTTTGCGCAAAGTTGTCACTAAATAATATATTGCTCAAACATGCCATGGGAATATGTGAAATTACACCCCAAAATACATTCTGTTGCTTCTCCTGAGTATGGGGATACCACATGTGTGAGACTTTTTGGGAGCCTAGCCGCGTACGGGACCCCGAAAACCAAGCACCGCCTTCAGGCTTTCTAAGGCCGTAAATTTTTGATTTCACTCTTCACTGCCTATCACAGTTTCGGAGGCCATGGAATGCCCAGGTGGCAAACCCCCCCCCCCAAATGACCCCATTTTGGAAAGTAAACACCCCAAGCTATTTGCTGAGAGGTACGGTGAGTATTTTGCAGACCTCACTTTTTGTCACAAAGTTTTGAAAATGGAAAAAAGAAAAAAAAAATTTTTTTTTCTCGTCTTTCTTTATTTTCAAAAACAAATGAGAGCTGCAAAATACTCACCATGCCTCTCAGCAAATAGCTTGGGGTGTCTACTTTCCAAAATGGGGTCATTTGGGGGAGTTTTATGCCATCTGGGCATTTTATGGCCTTCAAAACTGTGATAGGTAGTGAGGAGTAAAATCAAAAATGTACGCCCTTAGAAATCCTGAAGGCATTGATTGGTTTTCGCGGCCCCGTACGCGGCTAGGCTCCCAAAAAGTCCCACACATGTAGTATCCCCATACTCAGGAGAAGCAGCTAAATGTATTTTGGGGTGCAATTCCACATATGCCCATGGCCTGTGTGAGCAATATATCATTTAGTGACAACTTTTTGTAATTTTTTTTTTTTTTTTTAGTCATTATTCAATCACTTGGGACAAAAAAAATGAATATTCAATGGGCTCAACATGCCTCTCAGCAATTTCCTTGGGGTGTCTACTTTCCAAAATGGGGTCATTTGTGGGGGTTTTGTACTGCCCTGCCATTTTAGCACCTCAAGAAACGACATAGGCAGTCATAAATTAAAGGCTGTGTAAATTCCAGAAAATGTACCCTAGTTTGTGGGCGCTATAACTTTTGCGCAAACCAATAAATATACACTTATTGACATTTTTTTTACCAAAGACATGTGGCCGAATACATTTTGGCCTAAATGTATGACTAAAATTGAGTTTATTGGATTTTTTTTAGAACAAAAAGTAGAAAATATCATTTTTTTTCAAAATTTTCGGTCTTTTTCCGTGTATAGCGCAAAAAATAAAAACGGCAGAGGTGATCAAATACCATCAAAAGAAAGCTCTATTTGTGGGAAGAAAAGGACGCAAATTTCGTTTGGGTACAGCATTGCATGACCGCGCAATTAGCAGTTAAAGCGACGCAGTGCCAAATTGTAAAAAGTGCTCTGGTCAGGAAGGGGGTAAATCCTTCCGGGGCTGAAGTGGTTAACTTCATTCCAGAATGGTTCAATTTTGGGGCAATACCACCAAATGTGGGCTAGTGTGCCTTTTTCAGAGAGACATCTCCAGCAAGTGTCCGGTTTTTGTGTATCCCATTTGTGTAGTTTGTCGGGAGTGCTGTACCAATGGGTCAGGAGTTTGTAATTTGTCTCTTGCAGTTTTGTGCTTATGGAACATTTATGTGCTAGAATAGCCACGCACCTCCATCGTTTGTCTGAAATCTCCAATTCAAGTTCTTCCGACCATCTCCTCCTGTGCCCGTCCGATGTCTCAGTCCCCGAGCGATTCAGCCACTCGTACGCAACAGAAGTGGCCTTTTCAGTTGGAGTTCCCTCCCGGCATACCGACTCCAATGCCGTCAGGGGTCTATGTAGTGTTTGGGGTTCTTTAATGTTACCAAAATAACTTCTTATTTGGAAGTATGTCCACAGTTTCAATTGGGGTCGGTTTATTTCTGTCTTAAAAGACGACCAATCTCTGAATTTGTTTTCAGTATAGCAGTCTCCGGCCAACAGGGGATCACCCGCCGGAATCGTCTTAAGAGTCGGGTTATGTAGGCCTGGGGTAAAGTCTGGGTTGTCTGTCAGGGGCGTTAGGGGGCTGGGTGTTGTGGTCAGCTTTTTTTGTTTAGCTAGCCAGTGAATGATCTTCAGCGTCTTGCCAGTGATCGGGTGCATCCTAACGACATGAGGTAGTGTTTTGATAGAGTACCATGGCAGGTATTTAAGCGGAAGCGTGGCAAGCGTTGACTCTAGTGATACCCAATCTTTCTCCGAATCATGGCAATGCCAATCTATGATTCTGGTTATGTGTGAGGCCTGATAGTAACTACGGAAGTTCGGGAATTGAATTCCTCCTAGATCTTTGGGTTTGACCAGGGTGCCTAGTTTGATTCTGGGTTTTTTATGTTGCCAGAGAAATCTCGTGACCATTGTATTAAGTTCATTGAAAAATTTCTGAGGTATCTCTATCGGTAATGAGCGGGTCAGATACAGAAATTTGGGCAATATAACCATTTTTACTATGGCCGCTCTGCCGAACCAAGAGAAAAACTTCTCATTCCAAATTGTTAGATCTTTCGCACAATTTTTTAGAAAGGTCACAAAATTTCTCTCATATGCCATTTTTAGAGATGGTGTAAGCCAGATTCCTAGATATTTTATAAATAAAATAAATAAATAAAAACAAGTAAACCGCGCTAAATATGAGTCCAATTGACATTCAGTGAAATTAAATTCAATTAAGTCCAGAATAATGCAGTAAATTCTTCTAAGTGATGAAGTGAAGAAAAATGAAAAACAACTGTGTGGTGAACTGCTTACCAGAACGTAAGCCAAGTCAGACAGATGGCTTAAAACCCAGCCCGGGCCTTAGGAGCACTCCAAGATGGACAGAATCCGTCACGCTCATGCAGCAGAACGGGTCCACATAAGGTTTAATCAAATAAAAATACAAAGACCATAGTGTGATACTGACATAAACATGTTAAATCAAAAAAAGAGAGAGTGTTCACACAAAATAATCATGAAAATCATAAATGCACCCTGAATGCGTAGCAAATCCAGGGGCGTGAAAAAAGTGACATGCAGCATGCAATGGGTGGTGTCCTTGGAAATAGGATGTAAACACCAAATAAATCTGTTTACCAGAAATAAGATTGGACAGGCAGACAAAAAGTCAAAGCAGGGAGAACACCCGGTGCACAGACACAAGAGGCCGCTTACCAGATGGTAAACTGGTGAGGGTATAATCAGCGGTAGGCTTACTGCCTCTGTGTAACCCAGAATATAATCTTGATTGAACCCATAGGGGTTCCTGCTCACCAGAAGATCGACTGGAAAAAGCCAAAAAACGAAACTGTGGCGGAGTCACCGCGATCCCGTCCTGGCAGGCTCTTCACAGGCTCAGATATGTGTATATATTCAAAGAGGAGAAGCAGCCAATAGTATAATAACGTTACGACTCCAATTTATTAAAAAAGCAAACACTTACATTTAAAAAACGAAAAACAGCAATGCCGGCCGGCACTCAGACAGCTCCCGTCCACAACAGGGCAACGTGGTGACGTCAGCACGTCCCTCCCAGACGCGTTTCGTCACAGGTTGACATTCTCAATGGGGAACGGGCAGCGCGCTGAGCCACCACATTATATGCAGACACCAAGCCTCGCTCTGGGACCGAACAGGAGAAACACAGAACGCCATCTTAGGTGTGGGAGTAATTTGGGAGTCCCTTTTATCACCACATACTCACTCCAACACAAAGAAATTAAGCAATTAGTTTCCAAACACTGGCACATAGTCACCAATGACCGGGTTTTAAAGGAAGCTTTACCACCTAGGCCTAAAATTGTTTTCAAAGGGGCCCCCTCATTTAAGAACAGGTTAGCCCCAGGGGTATTAGATCCTCCTCATAATAGAGCCACCTTTTTTGACCAACTTACTGGTTTCTATAGATGTAACAAGTGTCGGGTCTGTTCCTATAACTCATGTGTGACCAGGAGGACCCAAACTTTTGTTTCAACACAAACTGGTCGAACCCATCACATCACTCCATTCATCACCTGTTCCACCATTGGAGTGGTTTACCTGTTGCAATGCCCTTGTGGCTTGCAATATGTTGGGCGGACCAAACGCCCCCTCCAGGTGAGGCTAAATGAACATATTACCAACATTCTGACAGGTTTTAAAAACCATTCGGTCTCGAAACACTACAGGTTGGCTCATGACAGAGACCCCTCTATTGCCGCGTACACACGGTCTGACTTTTCGTCTACAAAAGTCCAACGGACGCTGACGGACTAAAGCTGGCTGGTAATCCGATCGTGTGTGGGCTTCTCCGGACTTTCAACATACTTTTTTAGCCTCAAATCCGACGTACTTTAGATTTGAAACATGCTTCAAATCTTTACTTCGTAACTACGACGGACCCCGAAATCCGCTCGTCTGTGTGCTAGTCCGACGGACAAAAAGCCACGCTAGGGCACCTATTGGCTACTGGCTATGAACTTCCTTATTTTAGTCCGGTGTACGTCATCACGTAAGAATTCGATGGACTTTTGTGTGATCGTGTGTAGGCAAGTCTGTTCGTTAGAAAGTCCGCCGCAAGTCCGTCGAAAGTCCGCCGAAAGTCTGCCGGAAGTCTGTCGGACAGGCTGTCTGACTTTTGTAGACGAAAAGTCCGACCGTGTGTACGCGGCATAACACTTTATTTTTGGGGATTGACCGTTACAAACCTCATTGGCGGGGCAGCTCCCTGGTAAGAGAGATCTCCAAATCCGAAATGGCCTGGATCCACAGGATTAAAAGCTACACGCCTTATGGTCTCAACATAGATGTGGATGTTAATTCATTCATTGACAATTCCTGAACTTTATAATTTCTTGCTGTAAATAAAAGGAATTTTCTGGGCAGAATTCTTTAGTAGATTGGACATATCCAACCTCTGATAGGACTCCGACCTTAATTCATTTATTTTATTCCTTTATATTTCCTTAGCTATGATTCCCAATCAGTTTATATTTTATTCATATTTTTTTTATTTTTAATTTTAATTTTAATTTTAATTTTTTAGCCATCTTTTGGAAGGCGTCTTTGGCTGTGATATGGTTTGGTTGGGGCCCCTGGCAGGGTCCCGTCTGGATTTTTATGTTTCTGCACATAGAGGCACCATGTAGAGGTGGCCATAATACCACTGGCCTTAGACTCTGGTGGGTTTCTTACAAGTGTTCTGGCTATCAATCTGTAAGTTTTTCCTTAGAGGATATAGTAGTTTATGTCCCTTTCATGTATATATTTTTTATTTAATTTTAAAACTTCAAACTTTATTACCCCCCACACCTAAGGAGGTCAATTGCACTACTAATATGTGACTATAAATGTAATCCGTGGTTTAGGGGGTACATTATGTATGGCTAGGGTTTATTTCATTTGAGTTATTTATAAGGTATAGGCTTATCCCTTTAGTAATATATAATGTACTTATTTTGCCCTACTGCTTGTTATATATATGTTATCATTTTTGTATGACTTAATAGGGCTGTGTGCCCCCAATCAGCTAACTTTAAACTGTTTTTCTCCTATATGGCAGAATGTCCGGAGTTATAACCTGGATGTTGTCCATTATTGGGGACATTGTTCCTTTTTTGATATGCACATCTGGTCACTCAGATTGGTCCCTTTTACTTAATAACTGAGGCCCGCCCTCTGCGTGCAGAGGGCGTTAATCGTATTATTTCCTATTTAATTTTAGTGCTAAGTGCCTCACCTTTATGTGCCCAAATTACCTGAGAAGTGACGGGAACTAGCTGACGTTTATTCGCCGCTATTCCCGTAACTTTCCAATACCTATGCCCACACCTAAGATGGCGTTCTGTGTTTCTCCTGTTCGGTCCCAGAGCGAGGCTTGGTGTCTGCATATAATGTGGTGGCTCAGCGCGCTGCCCGTTCCCCATTGAGAACGTCAACCTGTGACGAAATGCGTCTGGGAGGGACGTGCTGACGTCACCACGTTGCCCTGTTGTGGACGGGAGCTGTCTGAGTGCCGGCCGGCATTGCTGTTTTTCGTTTTTTAAATGTAAGTGTTTGCTTTTTTAATAAATTGGAGTCGTAACGTTATTATACTATTGGCTGCTTCTCCTCTTTGAATATATACACATATCTGAGCCTGTGAAGAGCCTGCCAGGACGGGATCGCGGTGACTCCGCCACAGTTTCGTTTTTGGCTTTTTCCAGTCGATCTTCTGGTGAGCAGCAACCCCTATGGGTTCAATCAAGATTATATTCTGGGTTAC
>JBBDGP010000118.1:440000-511847 GCA_037952835.1 Lithobates septentrionalis | reverse complement strand
TCAAAGTCTTTGCCATTTTGGAAAGTAGACACCCCAAGCTATTTGCTGAGAGTCATGTCGAGTCCATGGAATATTTTATATTGTGACACAAATTTTTTTTTTTTGCACAAAGTTGTCACTAAATGATATATTGCTCAAACATGCCATGGGGATATGTGAAATTACACCCCAAAATACATTCTGCTGCTTCTCCTGAGTACGGGGATACCACATGTGTGAAACTTTTTGGGAGCCTAGCCGCGCACTGGACCCCGAAAACCAAGCACCGCCTTCAGGCTTTCTAAGGGCGTAAATTTTTTGATTTCACTCTTCACTGCCTATCACAGTTTCGGAGGCCATGGAATGCCCAGGTGGCACACCCCCCCCCCCCCCCAAATGACCCCATTTTGGAAAGTAGACACCCCAAGCTATTTGCTGAGAAGTATAGTGAGTATTTTGCAGACCTCACTTTTTGTCACAAAGTTTTGAAAATTGAAAAAAGAAAAAAAAAATTTTTTTTCTGGTCTTTCTTCATTTTCAAAAACAAATGAGAGCTGCAAAATACTCACCATGCCTCAGCAAATAGCTTGGGGTGTCTACTTTCCAAAATGGGGTCATTTGGGGGGTTTTGTGCCATCTTGGCATTTTATGGCCTTCAAAACTGTGATAGGTAGTGAGGCGTGAAATCAAAAATTTATGCCCTTAGAAATCCTGAAGGCGGTGCTTGGTTTTCGGGGCCCCGTACGCGGCTAGGCTCCGAAAAAGTCCCACACATGTGGTATCCCCGTACTCAGGAGAAGCAGCTGAATGTATTTTGGGGTGCAATTCCACATATGCCCATGGCCTGTGTGAGCAATATATCATTTAGTGACAACTTTTTGTAAATTTTTTTTTTTTTTGTCATTATTCAATCACTTGGGACAAAAAAAATAAATATTCAATGGGTTCAACATGCCTCTCAGCAATTTCCTTGGGGTGTCTACTTTCCAAAATGGGGTCATTTGGGGGGGTTTTGTACTGCCCTGCCATTTTAGCACCTCAAGAAATGACATAGGCAGTCATAAACTAAAAGCTGTGTAAATTCCAGAAAATGTACCCTAGATTGTAGACGCTATAACTTTTGCGCAAACCAATAAATATACGCTTATTGACATTTTTTTTACCAAAGACATGTGGCTGAATACATTTTGGCCTAAATGTATGACTAAAATTTAGTTTATTGGATTTTTTTTATAACAAAAAGTAGAAAATATCATTTTTTTTCGAAATTTTCGGTCTTTTTCCGTTTATAGCGCAAAAAATAAAAACGGCAGAGGTGATCAAATACCATCAAAAGAAAGCTCTATTTGTGGGAAGAAAAGGACGCAAATTTTGTTTGGGTACAGCATTGCATGACCGCGCAATTAGCAGGTAAAGCGACGCAGTGCCGAATTGTAAAAAGTGCTCTGGTCAGGAAGGGGGTAAAATCTTCCGGGGCTGAAGTGGTTAAGATGCTCATCTATCATTATTTAAGGTACCCATATAGCGCCGTCAATTTACGCAGCGCTCCACACATATCGCACACTCACATAGGTCCCTACAATCCAAGGTCCCCAACTCACATTCATATACTAGGGCCAATTTTTTGGACAGAAGCCAATTAACCTACCAGCATGTCTTTGGAGCATGGGAGGAAACCAGAGTACCCGGAGGAAACCCATGCAGGCACAGGGAGAACATGCAAACTCCAGGCAGGTAGTGTCGTGGTTGGAATTTGAACCAGCGACCCTTTTTACTGCTAGGTGAGAGTGCTATCCACTACACCACTGTGCTGCCCAAACTATCAATGCCCCCCTCTGAGACCACCCCCTGTGCAAGGGAATTCCACATCCTTGTCGCTCTTACAGTAAAGAGCCCTCTACGTAGTTTAAGGTTAAACCTCTTTTCTTCTAATTTTAATGAGTAGAATTAATTTAGTAGAATCTACAGGCTGTCCTTGCAGTTTTAGAGCAGCGCCTATCACACCAATAAAAGCTGAAATGGTGTCCTTTAAGTCTGTATTGTTAGCAGTCTGACTCCTCAGGAGCAATATAATCCAAGGTTTCCACGACGCTTATAAAAAAAAAAACAGCCTCTGTGGCAGAGGCCATGTGCAGATCAGAAACTGATTTTACAAGGAAAGGTGTGGAAGTACGCTTATGGCCTCTGTGGTCAGTATCAGCATTTAAATTTGCAATATGGCCTATAAAATCCTGCATAACTGTGGTGAAATCCTTTTCGGGATAGAGCCAAGGAAGGAACCATGCATGACAGAGCTATGTTAGCTCTCAAAAGAATTGTTTAACCATCAAATGGCTGGTCTCATAGCTGATCATATGTGTAGCATCATGGCAACTACAGATTAAACGACCGGCAAGATAGCAGCTCCCCTGGCTGTAAAGGGGAGAAGAGTGTAGTTCAGCTTTAAGCCTTGAATATTCACTAATTGGCTGCTGTAAACAGAAGAGGTTTAGATTTCTGGAGGTGACCAGGTAACTGTAGGCGGGCAGCAATTCCAATCTAGGAGGATCCCTGTGTCACTTGTAATCTAGAGCAAAGACATGGAAGTGTTACCACAATGGTAGGCAGACGAACTTGGAGTGTGTATGTGCTACACTCCACCTAAGACATTAAAGTACTGTTTTATAGCTCAGCAATATAATAATGGAGCCCATCAGCATACACACAAAGTGAGTCTGTTTAGTAGGAAGTGGATGGAAGGCGCGTGATCAGACGCTTACATCAAGAAATGTATGGTTTATTTATGTAAAAGAATACAGACATATAGTCATATAACTATAAAATCATACAAATACTACATAATATTATAAAAAAGGAAAAACAGGTAACAAAATAAGTACTAGGAAGTTAAAATTGAGGCAGGTATTTAAGAAAGGCTGACGCGTTTCGAGGAAAACCTCTTCATCAGAGCCAGGAGAACTGGAGCACAGTCTGCACGAGCAGAATGTCCGACAGAAAAAGTACGACGAAAGCTTTTCATCGTATATTCCGATCGTGTGTATGCCTCATGAGACTTTTTTTTCGAAAGTTCTGACGGAACTAGTAATAGAACATGTTCTAAATATTTCTGACGGAACCAATTCCTATTGGGAAAACCGCTCGTCTGTATGCTGTTCCGACGGACCAAAAATGACACATGCTCTGAAGCAAGTACGAGACGGAAGCTATTGGCTACTGGCTATTGAACTTCCTTTTTCTAGTCCCGTCATTCGTGCTGTACGTCACCGCGTTCTGGACGGTCGGACTTTGGTTTGACCGTGTGTAGGCAAGACCGCTTGAAAACCTTCGTAGTTTATTCCGACGACAAAACCGGTCGTGTGTACAGGGCATTAAGGTTTCATTGATGGAAGCTGTAGTACAGCTTCTACAAATGAAGAAGGGGGGAGGGCAGGCATAGTCGGGACTCGTATTAACCCCCGCAGCACTGAAAGAGTACAGTGGGGAAGATAATTATTTGATCCCCTGCAGATTTTGTAAGTTTGCCCACTTACAAAGAAATGAAGGGTCAATAATTTGTTATCATAGGTGTATTTTATTATTCTTTATAATCTTTATTTAACAAAACATTTTTACAATTATTATACAACATTTACAAATCCATATTTTATCTACCAGTGTATTTGGATTACATTCTATTTTCCTATAATCTCAGTTCCTAAAGCCCTGATGACCTCTATTTTCTTTTACCATACATTTTCCTGTATTAAATCCATATCACTGTTTTTATCATGTACCCATTACTTCTCATTCATACCGCCCGCCAGTCACACTATTTCACTCACCACTCTCGAATATACTAACCCCCCCCCCCACCCCCTCCTCTCCTCCCTCCTCTATCTCTATTTGGGCCCGCATCTTATACCTCCCTCCATAAAGACGATGAAGCTCTAAACTCCCTTCACAAATTTGCCATGTTGTTATTATTTGTTTTTTTAAACCTTTTTCGATCATCATCCTCTCTTCCAGGGAATGCATCTCGCTCATTTCACACATCCATTAGTCTATGGAAGGCGCTCTCCTATTTGTCCACTTTCTAGCTATAATAGTTTGTGCTGCAGTTAAAAAGTATTTCAAAAACCCTTTTTTTTTTATATTTTTCACTGATCTTGGGATCATTGACAATAATGATACTAATATATCTGGTTGTAAATTTATTCCTGTCACATCCAGATATATCTTGTATATTTTTTTCCTAAATGTCTGGACCCCAGGGAAGAAGTACCAAATATGTGACATTGTGCCTTTTGGCCCCCGACAACTTCAGCATAGGTCTTCATTATCTGGATTTATTTTATGCATATCTACTGGGCATCTATAGCATCTGGCTAATATTTTATAATTCTTTCTTGGTGTCTATTGGAGATCGATAGCTTGTGTGTTAATAGAATTGCTTTTTCCCATTTTGCTCTGGGAATATTAATCCCCAACTCTTCCTCCCACCTTCTTATATAAATTATCTCCTGCTCCTTATTTTTTGAAATGAGATATTTGTATACATTAGAGTATATATTGGTTTCTGCTCTTGCAAAAATAATTTTTCCAGCTCAGTCAAAGATCTATCTAGTACCACCTCCTTCATCAGAGAGAGGATGTACTTTTGGAGCTGCCAGTATTGCATCCATTTCGTTTTATATTCCATACCCAAGGCCTCCAACGGAAGAAGTCTACTCCCCTCCATTGTCTGTATCACCCTTGTACCATCACTTCTCTGCCATTTTAGGAAGGTCATAGCACCCAATGCTTGTGGAAATTCTGGGTTACTGAAGAGGGGGGGGGGGGTCATTGGACCTATATAGGTAGATCCTATCCCCCCTCTTCATTAATCTGTCCCATACTTTCAGTGTTGATTCAACCAGGAAAGGCAACTCTCCCCTAGGGGGCAGATTCTCCCTTCTTATCCATGGAAATGATTTTAGTTTTATGGTCACGACCTCTTCCTCAAGTTTCACCCACTGTTTGCATTCTGCATTGTGAAACCAATCCAGGATCCTAGTTACAAACACTGTTTTAAGATATAACGACACATCTGGGAGAGCTAAGTCCCCATCCTTTTTTCGCCTATTTAATACTTCTCTGCTAACTCTGGCAGGTTTACCTGACCAGATAAAGCTCCCTATAGCCTTACATAATTGATTCAAGATATGTGTTGAGGGAAATATTGGAATAGTCTGAAATATATATATATAATATCTTAGGTAGTATATCCATTTTTATGATGTTTATCCTACCAATCCAAGAGAAAATCCCCTTACAGTATACTGTTGAAGTGTTTTTATTATTTTTTTGTGTTATCGAAAGATAGTTATATTCCTGGAGCTTCTCCAGCTCTCTGGTGATGAATATTCCAAGATATTTGATTGCATTTGTCTGCCATTTAAAAGAAAAATTATTTTTAAGGAGTTCCATGGTATTCGTTGGTAATATAATATTCAACGCTTCGGATTTATTATAATTCACTTTAAAGTTACTCAATTCAGCAAAGCGTTTAAACTCCTTAATTAAGTTTGGTAATGTCACCATTGGGTTTGTGATGTATATTAGCAGATCGTCTGCGTATACCGACATTTTATATTCCTCCTCCCCCACTTTTATTCCTTGAATTTCTCTGTTTTTCCGAATAGCTGTCATCAGATGTTCCATAACTAATACATACAGCAGTGGGGACAAGGGACATCCCTGTCAGGTTCCATTGGCTATAGTAACTATGTCAGATACATCTCCATTTGCTCCTATTCTAGCGGTTGGGTTGTGATATTGTGATATAGGATCTTTTCCCGAAGCAGTGGGCCCACTCCCCATTGTCTTAATGTCTCTTCAAAAAAAACACCATCCCACCCCATCGAAAGCCTTCTCTGAATCTTTTGCCAGAAGGCAGGATGGGATGGTGTGTTTCTGGACATATTCCATAAATGTCAAAGTCTTCAGGGTATTATCTCTCGCCCCTTTATGAATCCCACTTGATCTAAGTGTATGTATGTTGGCAATATCGGTCTATTAGCAATAATCTTCGAACATAATCAAAGATCAATATTTGTCAAGGAAATTGGTTGGTAATTTCCACAAACTGTATGATCTTTCTCTGGTTAAGGTATAAGTGAGATATATGACTGCATACCCTATGGGACAAAGGGTTGAGCAGCGGACACCGAATTGAAGGTCCGCTTCATGATTGGGATTAGCACTTCTTTAAATGTTTTATAAAACCGTGGATTAAAACCATCTGGGCCGGGACTCTTTCCCGGTACTAGTGAATCAATTACATTTTGTATTTCAGTCTCTGAAAATTCCTTTTCTAACTGTTCCACTTCCACTGTTAAAGTCGGTATAGCAGTGTCCTTAATATATTGACGTATGTTCTGCTGATATATTTCTGAGTTCTTTTCTGCTAGTTGGTTTAGTATATTATATAGTTTGGAATAGAAAGTATGGAATGTTTTCAAAAATCCTCTTTGGAACATATACCGTGTCGCCTGTTTCTGTTTTAACCTTAACAATAGATGTTGTATTTATTCGCTGGCGTAATGCTCTAGCTAAAAGTTTCCCGGGTTTATTTCCTTGTCGATAATTTAGGGTATGATTTTTATCTCTGACCCATAACGTTTGTTCATTTAATAAAGTTCGGAATTCTAATAGTTTTTCTGTTAATTCTACTAATTTCTCCCTTATTGGATTTTGTGTATGTTTTCCCAGTTGAACTATTTCTTTTAAAAGCTGGATTAATCTATTCCCTTTTGCTTTTTTTAACCTAGCTCCATGTTTTATAAAAAGACCCCGCAATATACATTTCAGTGTTTCCCATTGGATAGATTAGGAAGTAGTATCCCTTACATGGTCCTTCATAAAATTCGATATTGCTAACCCAATCTCTGAGCTACAGACCTCATCATATAATAGATTATCGTTTAATTTCCACGTGCCTCTTGTGATATTTCGCTGGGCATAGCCATCACCATAAATATCGGAGCGTCATCTGACACGAAACTGCCTATCTCAGAAGAAGAGGTCACGGTCATTCCCATCTGATTTATCAAGAAATAATCTAGTCTATGATATGTACCATGAACTTTTGAGTGGAACGTATAGTCCCTTTGTAATGGGTGAAAGGCCCTCCATATATCAACTAATTGAAGTTTATCCAACACATCATTAAATTTCTTTTTATCTGTACTCATGTGGGACATTGAGGATGCTGTAGTGTCCATGTCCCGGTTGAAAACAAAGTTGAAATCTCCCCCTATTAACGTCACTCCCTCGGCTCTTTCCATAAGATCTATTAGCAATTGCGTACCTATTGTAATCTGATCTTGGTTAGGTAGATATATATTAATAAATGTGCATTTTTTACCATGTTTAGCAAGTTTTAATAACATTGCCCTTCCATCTCTGTTCCTCCAACTTTCCAATACCTGGTGGGGTATTGACTTGTAAATTAGTATAGAAACTCCCTGGATTTTGAATAGGCAAAGGTATCGTGATACCAGGTAGAATAATATTTATTTTGTATATTAGGTATATGGTCTGAGCAGAAATGCGTCTCCTGAAAGAAAATGACGCCAACATTTTGTTTGTGGAGAGAGAACAGAACTTGTGATCTTTTTGTTACTGAATTTAGAATTTAGCCCTCTAACATTAAAGGAGCATATTTTTATGGTGCCCATAGGATAACAAGAGAGAGAAAGAGAAAAAAAAAACCCAAAACTTTTAACCCTCACTCACTCTATCCACTACCAAACACTCAACCCCCACACAAACCTAACACACTTACCTAAACAGTCACTACCTACTTGACTCCTTTGGGTCTAGCCTTACTGTGCAAGTTCCCTAACTTAGGGGATTTTTTTTAACCCACACTCGACCGAGCCACTACAATGCACTCCCCCCTCTCTCGCATCATTACCCACTCACCTACTCAGTCACTACCTACTCAACTCCTTTGAGTCTAACCTTACAATGTAAGTTCCCTAAAAAAGGGGGTATGGAGGGACCTCCTTTGGATAGGATGTGCCTGGCCCAAGTTTATTAACTTATATAAATAGTTCCCAAATAAGGAAGAAGAGAGAAGAGAAGAGGAGAGAGAAAGAAAAAAAAAAGGGAAGAACCCCTCTTGCCTCCCTAACCCAATCTATGTAACCTCCTGTTCTTACTTTAGACTTCAGTGTGCTATATTATGTATAAAACAACAAATGTCCAATAATAATTCTTGCATTTTCTCATTATAAAACACTGCATTTAAATTATATCATATTTTTCTTTTTTAAATATATCTAAACCGTACTGATTTATAAAAGTGTGCAACAACCCCCCCCCCCCCCTTCCCTAACCCAACCCATCTAATATCCTATTCTCACTTTAATCTTCAGTGTGCTATATTATATATAAAACAAATGTTGAATAGTAATTTGTGCATTTTCACATTATAACATTGCATTAAAAATTATATCATATTTTTATTTTTTAAATATATCAGAACCATACTGATTTATAAAATGTGCAACCCCCCCCCCCCTTCCTAATCCAGCCTATGTAACCTCCTTTTCTCACTTTAAACTTTAATGTGCTATAATATGTACCAAACAAATGTCCAGTGTTACATCCTGCATTTTCACCTTTTATCAGTGCATTTAACTTGTATCTAATTTTTCATATTTAAATGAATCCGAACCATACTAATTTATAAAGTGTATGTTTCAAAAAGGGGAAAAAAAGCCCCCTCTCCGCTCCCTAATCCAGCCAGTGTAACCTCCTATTCTCACTTTAAACTTCAATGTGCTATATTATATACCAAATAGATGTCCCGTGTTACATTACAACTCCTGAGTTGTCAGTGAGGACCCTCCTTGCTCACTCTAGCCTCACGCCGCGCTCAGGGAAGCAAAGGAAAAGCACTGTCCGGTTCCCGCAGTACTCGGCGGTGTTCAAATCCGTTTGCGGGTATTCGGTGGAGCTTGGGACCTTCGGCAAGGCACAGCATAGCATGTCAATATTTGGTGGCATTCGGGTCCTATCGCGTATATTCGCTGGAGCTTGATATCCTCGGTAGGGCTCGGTTCAACAAGTCAGTGTTCGGCGGCACTCGGCTACGTTTGTGAACGTTCGGTGGAGCTTTGGGCCCCTTGGCCAGTCTCAACACATCAGCGTTCTGTCGTGTAGTGCTCGCCCTGGACCTCCCAAAAGGCTCAGGGGCAGGGGCATTGCTAGGGGGTGGCTATTGGGGCTATAGCCCCGAATCTGGGGCCCATAGCTCCCAGTCTCTTGCCGCAGGCTCCCTGCCTTACCAGCGGGTGTCAGCTGCTGCGGCGGGCTGGCTGCATGAGAGAGGCGGAGAGAAGCGAGCGGGCGGACGAGCAGAGATGACCTCTCTCTCCGCCCGCTCCACATCAGTGCTCTTCACAGCTGGGCCTCTTCAATTTGGGAGCGAGGTTCGGCGAGCAGCAGAGAGATCTCCCGCTGCCCGCCAAACGCCCACAGCGCTCCTCCGCCCTCACAGTGGAGGTCACGTGCTTCCTCTCATCGTGGAGCTCCACTTTGCAGCCAGACCCCCTTGCTTCAATGTCGGAGTTGCGGCGGGGAGCAGCGAGATGACATCTCTTACTGCCCGTCCTGCATCACCGCTCTTCTAAATGGACTGGTGCTGTCAGCCTGCCACCAATGCAGCGTCAATGCACATTTGGTGGCACTGGCCGGCATGGCAAGTGACAATCCACATCAGTTGGCAGTGACAACCCACATCTGGTGGCCAGTGACGTGGCAAGTGACAATCTGCAAATGGTGGCAGGAGATGTGGCAATCTGCAAATGGTGCCAGGAGACATGGCAAGTGACTTTCTGCAAATGGTGGCAGGAGATGTGGCAAACTGCAAATGGTGGCAGGAGATGTGGCAAGTGACAATCTGCAAATGGTGGCAGGTGACGTGGCAAGTGACAATCTGCAAATGGTGGCAGGAGAAGTGGCAAGTGACAATCTGCAAATGGTGGCAGGTGACGTGGCAAGTGACAATCCACATCTGCTGCCAGGTGAAAATGGCAAGTGACAATCCACATATAATGGCAGGTGGCAAGTAACACGCTGCAACTGGTGACAGTGGCAAGTGACATGCTGCATCTGGTGGCAGGAGATGTGGCAAGTGACACGCCCAGGGCTCCCACTGATTTTGCAATATGGTGAGTGGAACCACCTCATCATATATTAGAATCTAACATTAGAAATAATGCACTTCAATCACCCTGACACCATATCAACCATGGTGCCATGATGATTAAAGCTCCAACACCAGCCATCGCCCGTGAAAAAATGCTTACCACCGGTCCCCCCCCGCGGGCATGCAAAAAGGTTGGTGACCCCTGCTATGGGCTCTAGCCCAGATCTTTTGCAGACCTAGCAACACCCCTGCTCAGGGGATCAAAGCATCATCCTTCAGCCACCTCGGAACTCAGTAGTCTTTTCACAGCGCTCTCTTCTCACTTCATGCAGGGCAAAATGAACAGCTGATATCTCAGTGGAGTCTGTGATACATTCCAGGGGGAGATCAGGAGAAGTCCATCAATTCATTAGGGATTGCTAATCACCTGGGCCAGGAGGAGCGAACTCACAGCATGTCCATCCCGGTCAGTCCCTCCCCCCTGATCATAGGTGTATTTTAAACGATAGAGAATATCAACCAAAGATCCAGAGAAAACACAATACAAACTTTATAAATTGAATTGCAGTTCAGTGAGTAAAATAAGTATTTAATCCCCAAGCAAAACATGACTTAGTACTTGGTAAAAAAAACCCTTGTTAACAAGCACAGAGGTAAGACGTTTTTTGTAGTCAGTGACCAGGTTTGCACACATCTAGAAGTCAGAAAGCAGCTTCACAGAAGCATTAACTGTTTACTGTCCTCCACTAATCTTGAGCAGTTAACTGTTTGTAAGACCATTTGTATTTTGGAAATTGGAAGTACTGGTGCCTGTCACTTGGTTGTACTTTCAAAGGAGGATTACTGACTTGATCTTGCAGAGCTGGTTTAAATAAAAAAAATTAAAATAAAAAAGAATGGAGCAACCATGCGATACTATACTATATGCAATCTCTGACCATCTCCTGTGTCGTGTCTGCAATCTCTGACCATCTCCTCTAGCGTGTCCGCAGTCTCTGACCATCTCCTGTAGCGTGTCTGCAGTCTCTAACCATCTCCTACAGTGTGTATGCAGTCTCTGACCATCTCCTTCAGTGTGTATGCAGTCTCTGACCATCTCCTACAGTGTGTCTGCAGTCTCTGATCATCTCCTCTAGTATGTCTGCAGTCTCTGATCGTCTCCTGTGGTAGGTCTGCAGTCTCTGATCTGCATTCATGACATCACTTCCGGTTTACAGAAGACTTAAAGCAGGGGTCCTCAAACTTTTTAGACAGGGGGCCAGTTCACGGTCCCTCAGACTGTTGGGGGGCCGCACTATAGTTTAAAAAAAATATGAACTATTTCCTAAATTCCTATGCACACATCTTTTTTGTAGTGCAAAAGAATAAAAGAATCAATAATAAATAATAATATATATAGGTGATGGACAGGGGGACAGAGGGATGGACAGAGGGATGGACAGGGGGACAGAGGGGTGGACAGGGGGACAGGGGGTGGAGGGGGGGACAGTGGAGTGGGCAGGGGGACAGTGGGATGGACAGAGGGGTGGACAGGGGGACAGAGGGATGGACAGGGGGACAGAGGGATGGACAGGGGGACAGAGGGATGGACAGGGGGACAGAGGGATGGACAGGGGGACAGAGGGATGGACAGGGGGACAGAGGGATGGACAGGGGGACAGAGGGATGGACAGGGAAAGAGGGGGGGACAGTGGAGTGGACAGGGGGACAGTGGGATGGACAGAGGGGTGGACAGGGGGACGGACAGAGGGGGGGACAGTGGAGTGGACAGGGGGACAGTGGGATGGACAGAGGGGTGGACAGGGGGACAGAGGGATGGACAGAGGGATGGACAGGGGGACAGAGGGATGGACAGGGGGACAGAGGGATGGACAGGGGGACAGAGGGATGGACAGGGGGACAGAGGGATGGACAGGGGGACAGAGGGATGGACAGGGGGACAGAGGGATGGACAGGGGGATGGACAGGGGGATGGACAGGGGGATGGACAGGGGGATGGACAGGGGGACAGAGGGGGGGGGCAGTGGGGTGGACAGGGGGACAGTGGGGTGGACAGGGGGACAGTGGGATGGACAGGGGGACAGTGGGGTGGACAGGGGGACAGAGGGGTGGACAGGGGGACAGAGGGGTGGACAGGGGGACAGAGGGGTGGACAGGGGGACAGAGAGGGAGACAGTGGGGTGGACAGGGGGACAGTGGGGTGGACAGGGGGACAGAGAGGGGGACAGAGAGGGGGACAGTGGGGTGGACAGGGGGACAGTGGGGTGGACAGGGGGACAGGGGACAGAGGGGTGGACAGTGGGGTGGACAGGGGGACAGTGGGGGGGACAGAGGGGTGGACAGAGGGGGGGGGACAGAGGGGTGGACGAAGGGGACAGAGGGGTGGACAGTGGGGTGGACAGGGGGACAGTGGGGTGGACAGGGGGACAGTGGGGTGGACAGAGGGGTGGACAGAGGGACAGTGGGGTGGACAGGGGGACAGTGGGGTGGACAGGGGGACAGTGGGGTGGACAGAGGGGGGACAGGGGGACAGTGGGGTGGACAGGGGGACAGTGGGGTGGACAGAGGGGGGACAGTGGGGTGGACAGGGGGACAGTGGGGTGGACAGGGGGACAGAGAGGGGGACAGTGGGGTGGACAGGGGGACAGTGGGGTGGACAGGGGGACAGGGGACAGAGGGGTGGACAGTGGGGTGGACAGGGGGACAGTGGGGTGGACAGGGGGACAGGGGACAGAGGGGTGGACAGTGGGGTGGACAGGGGGACAGAGGGGTGGACAGAGGGGGGGGGGACAGGGGGACAGTGGGGTGGACAGGGGGACAGAGGGGTGGACAGAGGGACAGTGGGGTGGACAGTGGGGTGGACAGGGGGAGGACAGAGGGGGGACAGTGGGGTGGACAGGGGGACAGTGGGATGGACAGGGGGACAGAGGGATGGACAGGGGGACAGAGGGATGGACAGGGGGACAGAGGGATGGACAGGGGGACAGAGGGACAGAGGGATGGACAGGGGGACAGAGGGATGGACAGGGGAACAGAGGGATGGACAGGGGAACAGAGGGATGGACAGGGGGACAGAGGGATGGACAGTGGAGTGGACAGGGGGACAGTGGGATGGACAGAGGGGTGGACAGGGGGACAGAGGGATGGACAGAGGGGGGGACAGTGGAGTGGACAGGGGGACAGTGGGATGGACAGAGGGGTGGACAGGGGGACAGAGGGATGGACAGAGGGGGGGACAGTGGAGTGGACAGGGGGACAGTGGGATGGACAGAGGGATGGACAGGGGGACAGAGGGATGGACAGGGGGACAGAGGGATGGACAGGGACAGAGGGGGGGGGCAGTGGGGTGGACAGGGGGACAGTGGGATGGACAGGGGGACAGAGGGGTGGACAGGGGGACAGAGGGGTGGACAGGGGGACAGAGGGGTGGACAGTGGGGTGGACAGGGGGACAGAGAGGGAGACAGTGGGGTGGACAGGGGGACAGTGGGGTGGACAGGGGGACAGAGGGGTGGACAGGGGGACAGAGGGGTGGACAGTGGGGTGGACAGGGGGACAGTGGGGGGGACAGAGGGGGGGACAGAGGGGGGGGACAGGGGGACAGTGGGGTGCACAGGGGGACAGTGGGGTGGACAGGGGGACAGTGGGGTGGACAGGGGGACAGTGGGGTGGACAGGGGGACAGAGGGGTGGACGAAGGGGACAGAGGGGTGGACAGAGGGGTGGACAGGGGGACAGTGGGGTGGACAGAGGGGTGGACAGAGGGGGGACAGGGGGACAGTGGGGTGGACAGGGGGACAGAGGGGGGGACAGTGGGGTGGACAGCGGGACAGTGGGATGGACAGGGGGACAGTGGGGTGGACAGAGGGGGGACAGGGGGACAGTGGGGTGGACGAAGGGGACAGAGGGGTGGACAGAGGGGTGGACAGGGGGACAGTGGGGTGGACAGGGGGACAGTGGGGGGGACAGAGGGGGGGACAGAGGGGGGGGACAGGGGGACAGTGGGGTGCACAGGGGGACAGTGGGGTGGACAGGGGGACAGTGGGGTGGACAGGGGGACAGAGGGGTGGACGAAGGGGACAGAGGGGTGGACAGAGGGGTGGACAGGGGGACAGTGGGGTGGACAGAGGGGGGACAGGGGGACAGTGGGGTGGACAGGGGGACAGAGGGGGGGACAGTGGGGTGGACAGCGGGACAGTGGGATGGACAGGGGGACAGAGGGGGGGACAGTGGGGTGGACAGCGGGACAGTGGGATGGACAGGGGGACAGTGGGGTGGACAGGGGGACAGTGGGGTGGACAGGGGGACAGTGGGGTGGACAGGGGGACAGTGGGGTGGACAGGGGGACAGAGGGATGGACAGGGGGACAGAGGGATGGACAGGGGGACAGAGGGATGGACAGGGGGACAGAGGGGTGGACAGGGACAGAGGGGGGGCAGTGGGGTGGACAGGGGGACAGAGGGATGGACAGGGGGACAGTGGGGTGGACAGGGGGACAGAGGGATGGACAGGGGGACAGAGGGATGGACAGGGGGACAGAGGGATGGACAGGGGGACAGAGGGGTGGACAGGGGGACAGAGGGATGGACAGGGGGACAGAGGGGTGGACAGGGGGACAGAGGGGTGGACAGGGACAGAGGGGGGGCAGTGGGGTGGACAGGGGGACAGAGGGATGGACAGGGGGACAGTGGGGTGGACAGGGGGACAGAGGGGTGGACAGGGGGACAGAGGGGTGGACAGGGGGACAGAGGGGGTACAGTGGGGTGGACAGAGGGGTGGACAGGGGGGGACAGTGGGGTGGACAGGGGGACAGTGGGACAGAGGGGTGGACAGGGGGACAGTGGGGTGGACAGAGGGGGGACAGGGGGGTGGACAGGTGGACAGTGGGGTGGACAGGGGGACAGAGGGGTGGACAGAGGGGGGGCAGTGGGGTGGATAGAGGGGGGGACAGTGGGGTGGACAGGGGGACAGAGGGGTGGACAGAGGGGGGACAGTGGGGTGGACAGGGGGACAGAGGGGTGGACAGGGGGACAGTGGGACATAGGGGTGGACAGGGGGACAGAGGGGTGGACAGAGGGGGGGACACGGGGACAGTGGGGTGGACAGAGGGGTGGACGGGGGGACAGAGGGGTGGACAGGGGGACAGTGGGGTGGACAGGGGGACAGTGGGGTGGACAGGGGGACAGTGGGGGGCGGACAGGGGGACGGACAGGGGGACGGACAGGGGGACAGTGGGGTGGACAGGGGGAGAGTGGAGGGGACAGTGTGGTGGACAGGGGGACAGAGGGGTGGACAGGGGGACAGTGGGGTGGACAGGGGGACAGTGGGGGGGACAGGGGGACAGTGGGGGGGACAGGGGGGTGGACAGAGGGACAGAGGGGTGGACAGGGGGACAGTGGGGTGGACAGGGGGTGGACAGAGGGGGGACAGAGGGGTGGACAGGGGGACAGTGGGGGGGACAGGGGGACAGTGGGGTGGACAGGGGGGTGGACAGGGGGACAGTGGGGTGGACAGGGGGACAGTGGGGTGGACAGGGGGGTGGACAGGGGGACAGTGGGGTGGACAGGGGGACAGTGGGGTGGACAGGGGGACAGTGGGGGGGACAGGGGGACAGTGGGGGGGACAGTGGGGTGGACAGGGGGACAGTGGGGGGGACAGTGGGGTGGACAGGGGGACAGTGGGGGGGGACAGTGGGACAGTGGGGTGGACAGGGGGACAGTGGGGTGGACAGTGGGGGGGACAGTGGGGGGGACAGTGGGATGGACAGGGGGACAGTGGGGTGGACAGGGGGACAGTGGGGTGGACAGGGGGACAGTGGGGTGGACAGGGGGACAGTGGGGTGGACAGTGGGGGGGACAGTGGGGTCCTCACTTGTTAGTAGGCTGTTGCTTAAAGCCTCCGCTCGCGCTGTCACTCTTCGCGCCTCCTGTCTCCGTGCGGGACTGTGCTGGGAACTACACTTCCCAGCATGCAGCGCGGCACACGGAGCCCTCCATTACTGGGGTGGGGGAGGGGGCTTGAGCGGAGCCGATATGCTCCCTGCCGAAGCCGAGCCGACCTGGCCCCGGCCCGAGCCTGGATTGTCGGGAATCCGGCCCTGGGTGGATTGGGCCGGATAAATGTCCTTGGCGGGCCGCATGTGGCCCGCGGGCCGTAGTTTGAGGACCCCTGACTTAAAGGCTCCAAATTTAAAAAAATTACAGCATCCAAAACTGCCGAACTCGGCGTTTTGAATGCTTTTAAGTGCAAAGGAGGGATTTGGGGTCCCTCCCTCAGTGTTTGGAAGCAAACGCATACATAAGTCGCGCCCGCAAATGTACGCGGTGTTCAAGAGATAAAGTATGTAAAAGTTGGTGCTGCGCTGCTCTAAAAAATTGAAAAAATTATGCTGCTAAAGGTAGCAGTACAAAAGTAAATAAAAACGTGAAATAATATAAATATAAAAAAATCAGAAACAATATAAGAATATATACAATCACTATTAGAACGCTTCTATACCCAATAGGTGCAGTGAGGTATAACACAGTAATTGGTGATAATAGCAAAGTGCTAAAACTGATTAACTGGAATCAGTAAAATCAATATACAATCACTAAAAACCTCAATGGATTGTGCAAATAGGCAAAAAACAATGTGCAAAAAACCACAATCAATGAACTGAATGTGCAGAGTGCAATCAATATGTGCAAAAAATGCAGACAGTGTATAGTAAACATATAGCCAGAAAAAGTCCACTGTAGAACTCGTGAAAATTCAAGCAAAACGACGGTGTGCAAAATATAATAGGACTAGGAATGTAGTCCAATGCGATTAAATCCTCTTTCTGTGGCTGATCAAAATGATGTGCAAAATGGTGCAGTAAAGTGCTGAGAACAGGGGGGTGATCTCCTCTTCGTGCACAGGACACACACTGGTGTGAAGTGGCCTCTTACCTTGCAAATGAGGTAACCGCATATAGTCGCTGGTAATGACTGCCTCTCCGTTGTTCTCCTAACTAAAAATATTAGTGCCCCCCCAGTTGTGACTGTGGTATCTTATGTGGCCCCCCCCCCATATATTGTTCCTAGAGTCGCCACTGTGTAAAGGCCTGCATAATTGGATATACCGTATTTATTGGCATATAACACACACTTTTTTCCCCTTAAAATCAGGGGAAAATCGTGGGTGCGTGTTATAGGCCGATCCCCGCCAATTTTGGTTGATCGCAGCGATCGCCGCCGTTATACACAGCTGTGTGTAAATTCAAATATGGTGCCGAGACTGCAGGGACTTGTCGGAGCCGAGATACACATACCCGAGTGTCCTCGGCTTTTCTCGGCGCCGCTCACAGTCATGCTCAGTCCCGCCCTATGATGGATATAACACAGGTCCAATGACGGGACTGGGTGGGACTGTGAGCGTGCCGAGAAAAGCCGAGGACACTCGGGTATGTGTATCTCGGCTCGGACGAGTCCCTGCAGTCTCGGCACCATATTTGAATTTACACACAGCTGTGTATGTCGGCGGCGATCGCCGCGATCAACCAAAATTGGCGGGGATCGCAGTCATTGGACCTGTGTTATATCCATCATAGGGCGGGACTGAGCGTGACTGTGAGCGGCGCCGAGAAAAGCCAAATACACTCGGGTATGTGTATCTCGGCTCTGACGAGTCCCTGCAGTCTCGGCGCCATATTTGAATTTACACACGGCTGTGTATGTCGGCGGCGATCACACAAGGCTGCACTGACAAGGCTGCACTGGGGCAAGGCTGCACTGACAAGGCTGCACTGACAAGGCTGCACTGACAAGGCTGCACTGGGGCAAAGCTGCACTGACAAGGCTGCAGCGGGGCAAAGCTGCACTGACAAGGCTGCACTGGGGCAAAGCTGCACTGGCAAGGCTGCAATGGACACTGGGGCAAGGCTGCACTGACACTGACAAGGCTGCAGATGGACACGATAACGCTGCATTGATGGGCATTTTAATGTAAGTTTTTCTTCCTTAAACTTTACTCCTAAACTTGGGGTGCGTGTTATACGCCGGCGCGTGTTATACGCCGATAAATACGGTAATTAGGATAATTTAGAGAAGTCCTCATGTTACATAGTTTTGGTAAATCTAAAAGAGATTGTATAGAGATTATGTAGCCAGATTGTATTGTGTAAAATAAAGTGTCCTCGCATATTTTGACAGTGCTCTTTGTCCTGTTGCACTTCAACGCTGAACACATATTGGGTTTAAAAAAATATATACCGTATATACTCGAGTATAAGTCGTTCCGAGTATAAGTCGAGGCCCTAATTTACCACAAAAAAATGGGAAAAACTTATCGAACCGAGTATAAGACGAGGGTGAGAAATGCACAGCTACTGTAAGTGGAAAAGAGGGTCAACAATGCCCATTTGCAGCCTCACTGTGCCCATTTGCAGCAATAGGTCCCCTGAACTTCAAACTCGGTAGTTAAGGGTTCCTAGATGCCCCCTAGCTGCAGCCAAAATTTGGGGTCTCTGAACCCAAAGGGTCCCGAAATGACATTGCTGCAGATGGATACAGTTGACCGAATTTGGGGCCCCGTATCTCTGGGCCACTTAGTGCTATGAACAGTAAAATTTGGTGTGCAAACCCAGTGGAACTAGCACCATAAAATATCCAAAGCTGGGGTTTCTAGCACCAAGTGGCCCCGAGATACAGGGCCCCAAAAATCAGTTCAGAAAATGTCAAGCACTTTTCTGCAGCAGAGAATGACATTTTCTGAACTGGATTTGGGGCCCCGTATCTCAGGGCCACTTGGTGCTAGAAAGCTTTGGATATGTTATGGTACACTGGGTTTGCATATCAAATTTGGGGTTCCTAGCACCAAGTGGCCCTGAGATACGGGGCCCCAAAATCGGTTCGGAAAATGACATTTTTTGCTGCAGAAAAGTGCTTGACTCGAGTATAAGTCGAGGGGGGCACTTTCAGCACAAAAAAATGTGCTGAAAAATTTGACTTATACTCGAGTATATACGGTATGTTAAAATTAGAATTAATGTCTAAATGTAACGGTTGCCCTGTTCTGAGCACCTGATCACCTGCTAGGTGAACAATGGCTCATCCTCATTCCCCGGCCTTCAGATGACAAGAGGTAGAAATTTAAATGGGGAAAACAGCTTTAAAGGGACACTAAACTTTAAATGCTTGTTCTCCATGGTCCCACTGCATGTAGGAACGTAGCCCTCCTTTCTTGTTGGATGGTTAGACATGTAGCGTGAATAGAGCAGTGCACATGACTGCAAATAACATGCACTCCAAAAAAAGGGACACAAGTGGGAAAAGGGGAGTTTTGGGAGCTTATGGAAAACACAACATGAAGGCAGAAAAATACAGTAAGAAACAATTTCATGAAAAATAGATTACAAGGCCATCAAGTAGTAGATGTGTATGAATTCTTTTGGGAAATAAGGATGGTGGCACACAGGTAAAAACAATCCTGCACTCAGTCTTTTTAGCCAACCAAAAAAAAAAACCAACTTGCTTCTAATATTATTGAAACAGAGGTCTCTGTAGAATACATTTTAACCACTTCAGCCCCGTAAGGATTTACCCCCTTCCTGACCAGAGCACTTTTTACAATTTGGCACTGCGTCGCTTTAACTGCTAATTGCACGGTCATGCAATGCTGTACCCAAACGAAATTTGCATCCTTTTCTTCCCACAAATAGAGCTTTCTTTTGATGGTATTTGATCACCTCTGCCGTTTTTATTTTTGCGCTATAAACGGAAAAAGACAGAAAATTTTGAAAAAAAATGATATTTTCTACTTTTTGTTATTAAAAAAATCCAATAAACTCAATTTTAGTCATACATTTAGGCCAAAATGTATTCGGCCACATGTCTTTGGTAAAAAAAAATGTCAATAAGTGTATATTTATTGGTTTGCGCAAAAGTTATAGCGCCTACAAACTAGGGTACATTTTCTGGAATTTACAAAGCCTTTAATTTATGACTGCCTATGTCATTTCTTGAGGTGCTAAAATGGCAGGGCAGTACAAACCCCCCCCAAATGACCCCATTTTGGAAAGTAGACACCCCAAGGAAATTGCTGAGAGGCATGTTGAGCCCATTGAATATTATTATTTTTTGTCCCAAGTGATTGAATAATGAAAAAAAAAAAAATGTACAAAAGGTTGTCACTAAATAATATATTGCTCACACAGGCCATGGGCATATGTGGAATTGCACCTCAAAATACATTCAGCTGCTTTTCCTGAGTATGGGGGATACCACATGTGTGGGACTTTTTGGGAGCCTAGCCGCGTACGGGGCCCCGAAAACCAATCACCGCCTTCAGGATTTCTAAGGGCGTAAATTTTTGATTTCACTCCTCACTTCCTATCACAGTTTTGAAGGCCATAAAATGCCTAGATGGCACAACCCCCCCCCCCCCCCAAATGACCCCATTTTGGAAAGTAGACACCCCAAGCTATTTGCTGAGAGGCATGTTGAGTTTATGGAATATTTTATATTTTGACACAAGTTGCGGGAAAGTGACAAATGTTCTTTCTTTTTTTTTTGCACAAAGTTGTCACTAAATGATATATTGCTCACACAGGCCATGGGCATATGTGGAATTGCACCCCAAAATACATTCTGCTGATTCTCCTAAGTACGGGGATACCACATGTGTGGGACTTTTTGTGAGCCTAGCCGTGTACGGGGCTCCAAAAACCAATCACTGCCTTCAGAGTTTCTAAGGGCGTAAATTTTTGATTTCACTCTTCACTGCCTATCACAGTTTCGGAGGCCATGGAATGCCCAGGTGGCACAAACCCCCCCCCCCCAAATGACCCCATTTTGGAAAGTAGACATCCCAAGCTATTTGCTGAGAGGCATGGTGAGTATTTTGCAGCTCTCATTTGTTTTTGAAAATTAAGAAAGGCAAGAAAATATATATATATATTTTTTTTTCAATTTTCAAAACTTTGTGACAAAAAGTGAGGTCTGCAAAATACTCACTATACCTCTCAGCAAACAGCTTGCGGTGTCTACTTTCCAAAATAGGGTCATTTGGGGGGGGGGGGGGGGGGTTGTGCAACCTGGGCATTCCATGGCCTCCGAAACTGTGATGGGCAGTGAAGAGTGAAATCAAAAATTTACGCCCTTAGAAAGCCTGAAGGCGGTGCTTGGTTTTCGGGGTCGCATACGCGGCTAGGCACCCAAAAAGTCTCCCACATGTGGTATCCCCATACTCAGGAGAAGCAACAGAATGTATTTTGGGGTGTAATGTCACATATTCCCATGGCATGTTTGAGCAATATATCATTTAGTGGCAACTTTGTGCAAAAAAAAAAAAAAAATTTGTCTCTTTCCCGCAACTTGTGTCACAATATAAAATATTCCATGGACTCGACATGCCTCTCAGCAAATAGCTTGGGGTGTCTACTTTCCAAAATGGGGTCATTTGGGGGGGTTTTGAACTGTCCCGGCATTTTATGCACAACATTTAGAAGCTTATGTCACACATCACCCACTCTTCTAACCACTTGAAGACAAAGCCCTTTCTGACACTTTTTGTTTACATGAAAAAATTATTTTTTTTTGCAAGAAAATTACTGTGAACCCCCAAACATTATATATTTTTTTTTACAGCAAATGCCCTACAGAATAAAATTGTGGGTGTTTAATTTTTTTTTTTCCACACAGTATTTGCGCAGCGATTTTTCATACGCATTATTTGGGGAAAAAAACACACTTATTTTAATTTGCTTTCCCAATTTCCCAATGGCGCTGTTTACATCCGGCCAAATCTAAGTCATGAAATGCTCGTAGCTTCTGGTTTCTTAGGCCATAGAGATGATTGGAGCCATTCTGGTCTCTGATCAGCTCTATGGTCAGCTGGCCGAGTCACCGGCTGCATTCTCAGGTTCCCTGTTGGGACAGGAGAGCCAGAGAAAAACATGGAAGACGGTGGGGGGGGGGGCGACGACATTCCTTCCCACTGCTTGTAAAAGCAGTCTAAAGGCTAATTAGCTGCTAGGATTGCTTTTATATGAAAGCCGACCGCTGGCTGAAAAGAATGATACCAAGATGATACCTAAACCTGCAGGCATCATTCTGGTATAACCACTCAAAGTCCAGCAACATACCAGTACATTGCTGGTCCTTGTTGGGCATATATTGTAATCTTTTTTTTCATGCAGCCTGTGGGCTGAACGAAAAAAAGATTGATCGGTGGGTATGCCCACCATTAGAATACCTCCCTTCATCCCCCCACTTCTAATGATGGGCATACATGCACCATTAATATATGCCGAAGCATGGGGGCATCAACCCCAAAAGTTAGGAGCAAATCGCTCCTCTGCCCCTGCTGCCCCCATACTTCGGCATATATGCTCTTTTTTTAACTGTGGTGGTGAAATCACCTCCTACAGCGCTGGAGTCACGGCTTTATGTTTCGTGGGAGCAAACGCTGTTGCTGTCAAGATAAATAAATCCGCACTGCAACTGAATGGTGTACCTGCTAAGCAAATGATGGTTAACAATAAAACAAAGTAACATTACAGTATAACAGTAAGACATACCATACCTGCAAAGCAAATACAAAGAAAAATTAGTAAAAAATAAAACATTTTTTAACGCAACCTGTGCCTAAAATATATATATGCCAAAGCATGGGGGTATCCACCCGCAAAAGGTAGGAGCAAATCGCTCCTCTACCCCTGCTGCCCCCATGCTTCGGCATATATGCTTTTTTTTTCAACTGTGGTGGTGACATCACCTCTGACAGTGCTGGAGTCACGGCTTTATGTATCGTGGGAGCAAACACTGTTGCTGTCAAGATAAATAAATCCGCGCTGCAGCTGAATGGCGTATCTGAAAACAAAAAAATGGTTAACAATAAAACACAGTAAACAGTAAAGTATAAAAAAAATGCATACCTGAAAAGCAAACATGATAAAACATAATAACAATAAAACATTGCAGAATAGAATACAGTAAAACAGAACAGAACAATAGAGAGAGAATAGACAGAGAGAGAGAACATTAAAACAACTATTTTTGTTTTTTTTACACTTTTTTTTGGAACTGTAACCGGTTCCAGGTTCGGGTCTCTCAAAATGCGATGGCATCTTGGGAGACCCTGTGAAAGTGTGCCTAGTCTGTGCAATGCTGTACCCTACGCTAATACTCAACTAGTGTATGGTAGCGTTCAAAACATTCACCAATGCAAAGACCAGGATTGTCAGGACGGGAGGGACAATAATAGCGGGTGTCACGCCTATATTCGCGCTTGCTGCGGGCACGACATCTTTTTTGGGGGGCTCATTGGGTAGGGGTACTCGGGAGAACATAAAGAAAATGCCTCTCATGCAGCCGGCTTACTGCATTTGGATGGTGAGGTGGAGCACCGTCTGGAAACAGAAGGGCTCTGACAATCTCTTCCTGGAATTTAAGAAAGGATCCAGTCCATCCTGAAGCTCTGTATAGCACATGAGCGTTCAGCAAAGCCAATTGAAATAAATAAACAGACACTTTCTTGTACAAGCATCTGGCCTTACGGGCAACTAGGTACGGCTCCAACAACTGGTCGTTGAGGTCCACCCCTCCCAAGTTAAGGTTATATTCGTGGACACAGATGGGTTTCTCCACAACACCAGTTGCCCTAGTAATTTGGACCGCCGTGTCTGCATGAAGGGAGGTAAGAACGAAAACATTCTCATTATCCCTCCACTTCATAGCGAGCAAGTTATCACACTTCAAGCAGGCTCTCTCCCCAGCCTGAGACGGGAATCTACAAGCCGCTGGGGGAAGCCCCGGTGATTAGATCGCACGGTGCCACATGCTCCAATCTGATGATCAAACAAGTGACTAAAAAGTGGCACGCTCGTGTAATAATTGTCCACGTACAAGTGGTACCCCTTTCCGAATAAGGGTGACACCAAGTCCCACACAATCTTGCCAGCTCTTCCTATGTAGTCAGGGCAGTTTGTCGGCTCTACGTGACTATCTTTGCCCTCGTAAACCATAAAACGACATGTATAGCCTGTGGCCCTGTCACAGAGCTTATACATCTTGACCCCGTATCTGGCACGCTTGCTGGGAAGATACTGTTTGAATGACAAGCGGCCAGAAAACTTAATCAGGGACTCATCAATGCAGACAACTTGATGGGGAGTAAACAAGTCTGCAAAACATTGGTTGTAGGGGTTACGAGGGGCTGAATTTTGTAGAACCGATCGTATCCAGGGTCTCCACGAGAACGACAGAGTTCATTGTTGTTGAAATGCATGAACTGCAAGATCTGCTTGTATCGTGCCCTGGTCATGGAAGCAGAGAGCAAGGGCATATGGTGAATTGGGTCAGTGGACCAATATGACTGCAACTCACTCTTTTTAGTTATACCCATGTTGAGGGATAGGCCCAGAAAGAGCTTACATTCGGAAACCGTAACTGGTCTCCAATCTCTGGCAAGGGAGGACTGGGAAATAGTGGCGATGTGTTGACCAGCGTACAAATTGCTTTGGTCCACAATAGATCTATAGAGATCTTCGGTGAAAAACAGCGAATAAAAATCAAGCGATGTAAAATCAACAGTTTTCACCTGAATGCCGGGTTGGCCAGTGAATGAGGGAAGCATGGGTGCTGCAAAAGTGGTGGGTTCCCAATTAGGATTGGCGAATGCAGCAGGAAGGGCACTATGGGCACGACGGGACGGACCTGTGTTTGTCTTCTTGGTAAACTACTTGTGTTTGCCACCTCACCAGCTTGAAATGCACTTATGGGACTCGCCACGCCACCACGTGATACTGCAGTGCTAGTTTGACTACGACCAGGGTGTACTAGGCCGCTGGTGCTTGCCAGTTCACCAGAAGGAATAGCGGTGCTAGTACTGCTCTGCTCCATACGAGGGACCTGCGGTTCTTGCACCTCAATGACCGCAGAAGATCGGGTATGGTACGCCTGACATTGACAGGGACCACAACTCTGTCGTCAGAGCTGTCATGGAGCTGCTGTCGTCTACAGGTTCGTATTCTGAGCCTGAATCTGACAGATGAGCGACTTCCTCTTCACTATCTGTCATGCTCAGAAACGTGTAGGCCTCCTCACTACTGTACCTTCCATTTGCCATTTTGGGCTTTAAATTTTGTGGTACAGTCGTGAGACTCACAGGTAAAAAAAGCTCCTGACTGTTAGCGACTGTATCAAAATGCTACCAAAAAAACCTGTTAGCGATCGCAGGGATCAGGCCTGACTCTGCGAATGCTGCAGTTATGTGTGTTTAGAGTTTTGTAAGTGACAGTGATCGATCGATACTGCACTTGGGTGGGCTGGGCTTGGCCGGGCGGAGGTGCAAAACGCAGGTGCTAGCAGGTATCTGGGCTGATCCCGCTAACAGTGCGTTTTTGGGAACCCTAAACTGCTGGGGACGCTAGTACAGATCAAATCAGATATTGATCCGTTCAGATACTATACCACTAAGGGAGGTGTATGCTGAGTGCGTGGGTGTTAGGGGTACTGGCACTAACCTGACGCTGCCTGGGGCAACGCAGACCCTATCTGACCCTAAAACCTAACTTGTATCACCCGCCAGGCAATCAGGGGATTAAACCTTTATTAGGTAATAAACGGCGGGTGCCCTGACACTATAAAAAAACAAACCAACCAGCGTCACCCGTAACAGTTATACGGTGATCACTGGTGAAAGGGTTAACTAGGGGGCAATCAGGGGGTTAAAACCTTTATTAGGTAGTATATGGGGATACCTGACGCTATAAAAAGCTGACGGCGAACCTAAATACTTACCTGCCTAACTAGCGTCACCTGTGATAATACAGCGATCAGAAAAACGATCGCTTAGTGACACTGGCGGCGGGGGGTGATCAAGGGGTTAAACCTTTATTAGGGGGGGTTAGGGGGGTATCCTAGACCTAAAGGGGCCTAACACTAACTGCCCTACCACTTATAACGGTCACAAATGACACCAATGCAGTAAAAAAAAAAAAACTCTATTAGTGTCACTGTGACAGGGGGTGCAGGGGGGTAAAAAGTGTGTCTTGAGTGTTCTACTGTAAGTGTAGTGTTGTGCAGACTTACTTGATGTCTTCTCTCCTCGGCGCCGGAACGAAAAGACCGACACGAGGAGAGATGACATCACTTCCCCTGCCGCTGTTTACATTACAGCAACAGAGGAAGATTCTCATTCGCCGGGAGCCATCGCGAGGGGGTGGCCATGAATCGATGGCCTCCCCCTCAGCACGGATCGCTCCTGGAATGAAGCCGAATGCCTCGGGCACCGGGGGAGCGGGAGGCAAGTCACGTATCACATATGTGATTTTGCCTGCCCGTGCCATTCTGCCGCAGTATATCTGCGTTAGGCGGTCGGCAAGTGGTTAAAAGTACTATGAACCCCAAAAATAAAAGTAATACGTATTATATTAATATGCATTATATTTCAGCTTACCAATCGTTAAAGTGGACCTTCAGTAATTTTTTTCAACTTTCCATCTATCAAATCTTCTGCCCTTGTTTTAACTTTGGATAGTAAAACATTTTTGTTTCTGTCAGTAAATACCGTATACAGCCCACTTCCTGTTTCTTATCTGGTCATTAGCCTAAGCTTATGACATCATGCACAGTTCCCTTTCTCACTCTCGTGAGTTTGCCAGGAACGGAGGGGGATAAGTCGTAAGAGGGCCAATGAGAGCTGCAGACCTGGAGGTGTGTCTGTGTAAATCCAAGTGAACAGGCAGCAGCTTCACCTGCCCACAGTTAAAATGGCTGCAGCCAGACTTTGTGGAGGGAGATTTCTACAGCATATTTGGCAAGTACAGAATCACATATATAAAATAATGTGCAAAGTGGTTGGAGGGAAGCTTCAGAATGGCAAATTTGTTTTTATTACAAATTATGTGAGCAGACTGCAGTTACTCTTTAAATGTGGCGGCTGCATTAGCTTCCTTTTGGTCTTTTTCCTTTATTTTCCCCTGATGATCCAGCTTGTAAGCCTCTTATTTTTCTAACTTCCTTTAACAGACCAAGCTGTCAAGCAAAAGTGACAGTTAAAAGGATTAACACTGGCCCTTACAATGGTCAGCTTTTGTTCATTTATGTAAAACTTATCTCGCCAAGTCCATCTAAATCTGCTAGTACATGTAACACTACCCTTCCCAGACTAACAGAGCTGCGGTCGAAAGGTGTCTGTTGCTCCTCTAGTGGAGTGGAGCCGGCCAAAGATGGTTTGAATTTTAGCCGGTTAACCAGGAACTAGCTGAGATTCAAACCATGTATGCTCAGGCTGAATGCACCCAAGTTATATATCGATCAACTTGGGTACAACCAGCCTGTCGGATTTTACAGGTGATTATCGCTAGCAATAATCAATGTGTTCTGGGAAAAGATAATGGCTCGGCGGGACGGATTGCCATCAACACTGTCTGTGTTGATATGGGAATCAAGCAAAATTCTTTCCTGCAACCTATGGTTGCAGGACAGAAATTTGCTCCATCAATGGCTGGCCTAAGACAGGAAGTGTGTTACTGGCCAGATCACCAAGTGAAAATAAAGAAAAAAAAATAATATAAAACAAATGCAACCAATACATGTAAGGATTGATACAATGCAATATACTCCATTTTTTGGGGGGGTTTAATACCAGTTTATACCTGATGGATGCTTGGGGATGATGTACAAAAACGTAAAGAGATATTAATACCACTGACAAAGTAGATGAGGACATCCAACACCACAGCTGTCAGCAAGTATGTTTTTGAATGAAATGCTCGGTCTTGAAATAGAATCCTTGCATGTACCCTACACCAAATGAATCTGTAGTCAGTCTGCAATATATTTCAGCAAAAGAGCTTTATAAATTGATTTGAATGTACAATACAAAGATATAATTACAGTCAGGTGTATCCAATGGTTGACAAAATAAAATAGATGGCAAATAAATAACACAGAAATCTAGGTTTGTTATCTTCAAGACTTGTCAGTGTAAGTGGTAACACAAGCCTTGATTATCTAGAGCAGGTTGCACAACTCCAGTCAATAAAGGACTTGATGAGTCTTGCATGGTTTTAGGATTTCTATAACTGACATACAAATTATGAGTCATGTAACGTGGAATTCACAAATTAAAACTACTCTGTGTGCCTCAAACCTCTGTTTGTATGAGGCCCCCCAAAGACTGGCGTTATGTATAGTAGTTCTGATCTAGGCTGACAGAACTTGCAGTGTGCCAGTGGATATGTCTTATTATGAATATTGTGCAAGTACAGGAAATAGAGTATTAGGGGTTTCATAAAGAACATATCAATACATATGCACCACAGTTTCCATTCATCTTCAAGAAAAGGGATAAGTACAACAAAGTTATTTCGAGAATTCATCTACTGTCTTGTATTGAAACCAAATATACACAAGTCATAGTATAACAAGAACAGTTAAAATACATTATATACAGGAAAACACTGTGTTCAGAATATAAATATGTTTAACAGTCCATCTATGCAAATCGTTTTTTTTAGTGGTCACTGAATAGCATGGCTGAAACCAAGTCTTTCCCCAAAGAAGCCTTCTTTGAACGCTTATAGAAAAAAAATATGGTCTAATATAAAGAATGCTATGGATGCTCCGAGTGGTTTGTATTGGTTGAGTTCTGGAATTTCTCTCTTAGATTTTTGACTCTGCTTTTCTGGGCCACATCGCTGCTTGTTGCAGGTCGTGCCTCTGGTTTTGGCTGTTCGAGTGTAGAGTCTAGACAACCATTTCCCCTTGAAAGTTCTTCCCTGGCCTTGTACTCGTCAGACTCCTGGTACGCCTTACAACGTTCAACCACTGCTTTGAGTGAGATTTTCTCTCGTGTGGTAGGCGATCTTATATGGACGTAGGTGTCATCATTTTCCAGTTCATAAGAAGTGGTGGTTGGAAGCTTCTCCATAACTATGACTTTTTTGTTGTTTTCCAGAGGCGCTTCTGCACTGATGTAGTAACAATCAGCTGTAGTTTGCCCAGAGTTCCTGCTGTTCTTCAGGGACTCAAGTTTTCCATTTACACTGGGACCTAAAGCATCTGTTTCATCAGCTATACCATTAGCACTGCTAGAGTGTTTCATATTCATGTTGCATGAATGGCTCATCACCTCTTTATTTGTGTCAGATGGATGGTCCACATTGCGCTCCATCATTTTGTCAGGCACAGAGAGGCTCCTGTTCACTGGAAGGGATTTGCTGCTCCCTGTTGTACTGGCATACCTAGATCTCAGCTCTCGGACATCAGGCCAGTGAAACTTCTCTGTCTTTACTGGACTCAAGGGGCTTTTGCAGTCAGATCTTACAGGGGAAGAAGTCTGGGGGCTGTCTGAGGTAAATGATAAACGTTTGGGGGATTTTTCACTAAAAGAAGCAGATGTGGGAGTTTTCGGGCTGTGTTCTTGCAGTACAATGTGGTCATAGGTGGGAAGGGACAATGCAGGCTTCAGTTTACCTACAATATAGGAAAACACAAAATAAATCTAAAATCTCATGTTTAAAAACACTGTACGTGGTTATAAAGAAAAAAAAAAAACAGACAGTTAGAAAATTCTAATTAAACTGAAATATGAATTCTTTTGCAGATCCCTCAGCCAGTATGGAGAGACAAAGACAGACTTGCAGGCAGACATTTTCATTACATTTGCATCATTTGCTTACACCGACTCATTAGAGCCATTGGCTCTCCCATGTACAGAACTGCTGACCCATATGAAAGTGGTTGTTTGGATACAGCTCATCTGACTTATCTGAAAGTCCTAAAAGCTAAAAATGGCCGTCTTCTGCAGCCTTCGGACCTCTGCCATTTATGAACACATGTGGCTAACTGCTGGGAGCCTGGGTTGCTATGATCTATTGCTGACCTGGCCCATCCCTTGCTTATGCCAAGTACCTTTGTTGTATCCCTTGAATATAATTGTATGTAAAACCGAAAGTGCTTTTAGCCCCCGGTCACACTGGTGCAAATTGTTAAGTGATTTGACAGGTCCAAATGGCATGATTAGTTGCACCCTATTGTCGGCAATGGAACTGTTCCTACACTACTTTTGCCAGTTTCAGGTGCACCTTGCATAGACATCTGTGCATGAAATCACACAGATGTCAGCAAAGTCGCACTGACATGCGGCTTTGAAATCACGCTTTTTCAAAGTCGGATTTGTTGTGACTAGGTGCTTAATTCTCAGACATGAAAATGAACAGAGCATATCTCTCTATAGTGTGTACTTGTCTATATCCATAGCACTAAGGTGGAGATTTACTAAAACTGGAGCGTGAAAAATCTGGTGCAGCTCTGTATAGAATCAGCTTCCAGGTTTTCAAAGCCTAACTGAACAAGCTGAAGTTAGACGCTGATAGACTACCATGCACAGCTGCACCAGATTCTGACTGCTCCAGTTTTAGTAAATCTCCTCCTATGTGTAATTTCTATCTGCTGCCTATAATATCTATCTATTCGCCTGAATCACTTCTGACAAGTTTTCCTGACACCAAGAGAAAAAAGGTGATGGAGCCCCAGCTGATTGACAGCCTCAGTTTCTGTGGGCTGTGTGGACAGGGGTGTGTCCCTTCCCTTCAATCAGCTGTCAAAGCACTGAGCTTTGCAGAGAGTAACTTCAGCTCTCTGTCCCCTTTTTTCTGAAAGCTCAGACAAGCTGTATAAATTCTGCACTTTTAATGGATGTATAGAAGAGAAGACTGCAGATAGACAGGTACAACTTATGTAGGCAGGATTTGTTTAATCTCTGTGCATCTCTGACTAGTCACTTCACTGGGTATATGTAAGGGTTTACAACCTTTTTAATACCATCTCACAATTACTATATTTCATATGTTCTAAGTTGCTGGCCGAAAACTGTAAAGGGGAATTTCTGTATGGGAATCCAGAAGAGCAGCAAACTATTATTGTAGAGGCCAAGCAGAACTTAATTGTGGTATTAAAAAAAATATAAATACAAATGCGTTTACACTGTAAAATAAAGGAGTATTCTAAAATTGTTAGGATTATGAAAAATGTGAAGCCTACCACTGCTCGTATACTTCCTTGCAGCACAGTAGTGCTCAGACTATAGCACAATTTATTAAGAAAGCATAATTGATTTAACACACAGGTAGGATAGGCTGCATTCTCTCATAGGTAGAGAGCTGGCATGTAAAAACTAGTGATGTAAGTTAAAAATCCTCAAAAAAACAGGAAGATTTTTGAATCCTTATTTGTGAATAGATTGCAATTGATTGAATAGATTGAAGTGCAATTATTTTGTTAATTAATAAGTAAATGCATTAATCTAATTAATGCAAAATGAACTGATAAAGCAAAAGCATGCACGGTTTTCTTGTTAGGCATTAACAATTATACAATTCATTTAAATAAACTAGATTGGTTAAAGTTTAGGGTATGGACACAGGCCTGGCAAAGTACTCACATTTTTCTTCAGTTTTTTCCTCCTGTACAGATGAAAGGCTTCCCCTCCTAATGTCCTCCTCGATCTCCCTCAGGCGTCTGTGAGGAACTGGCTTACTGCACTTAATTCTTTGGCTGTACTGTCTGGCCAGCTGATATACTTTATTCTTCATTTTCTCTGCGAAATCCTCCTCCATACAGTTGGCAAGCTCCAAAATGGTGGGATGAAGCTTGATTGGAGTATTGTAGTCCTGATCACTGAAGCCCATATTATAGGTGGGCTCAGTAAGGTGTTCAGTGGTTATGCCCTCTGGTGTAGTGGTTTGGGATTCCTCTGTAATGGTACTGAGATCACTCTCCTCCACTATTATTAGAGGCTCATTCGATTCTACATAATTCTCTGTCCGGTCTTCATGGCTGGTTAATGTTTCTCTTGGGTCTTTTCTTGCTTCATAGGTAGCATTCTCATTCCAGCTACCCTGCTTTTCAATTTCTTCCCACACTTTAATCATTTCTATTGGGGAGTGAAATTCTTCATCAGAAATTGGTACAGGTTGTTCTGGAATACTGTTCTTCAGTGCTGGACCTGGATGTTGTGTATGGTGTGTGAACCCATTAGTGTCCCTTTTATTGTTAAGGGTGGACGTATCCTCCCATGAAACTGGCTTGCTCATTTCAACATTTGAATTACTGGAACTGCTGCCCATTCTTTCCCTAGTGTAATTACCCTGATCAAGTCTTGGCAGACTATTGATCTTAAAGACAGAGTTTCTAACCAACCCAGCAGGAATGTAACTTAAACTTTCTCTACGCTTGATACTAAAAGATGCATCTTGATGCTCTGCCTTGTCATAATATGTTTTAATCTTGTCAAGGAGTTGTCTGTCTTGGGAGGAGAGAATGGACTCTCTTCGCTTATATGTGGATCTCTCTTTTTCCTCAAACACATTTTCTACAGAATTAACCTTTATGATTGTAGTCTCTGTGTTCGTCCCATCAGCATCGCCATCTTTGTAGGATTCTGGAAATTCAGAGTTCCCATTAGGATAGAGGATCTTTTCTGTACAATCCAGGTTTATTAAACTGCTACTCCTGCTTGTTAGCTTGGGAGTTGTATGACCAATGACTTTACCATCCTCCAAAGCCAGGCTGCTCCTTCTAGAGAAGCTGTTTACAAACCTCTCTGCAATCACACTGGCTTGATCTAAAACAGATGGTGGGAGAATGCTAGTCGACCCATGCTCTGCTGCTTCTTCTTCATCTTCCTCACTACTAAATGTTTTTGAATCTTCTGCATTCTCAGTTACCCCATTATGCAGAGGGTCATGGATATCAGAATCAGTTTCCTTATCTTCCTCTACTGACTCAAGTTCTTTAGAGGGTTCAAGAGGAGCTTCTAATGGATTTTCAGAAGAGGAGATTGTATGAGCAACATAAGCTTCTTCAGATTCAGAATGGTCTTTTTCCATTTCTTCCAAAATCTGAAAAATAAAAAAGTATTATAAAATAGCTAATTTAATTATAATTTTTGCACACAAAAGGACAATTTGGAAGATAGAATGCCAAGCAACAAATAACCTCAAGTGATCTTGAAACGAAGATATGAATAAATGAAAGCCAAGGATGGAAATTATAATAGAAACAAAAATTGTCCTGTAAATGATCATGTTGAGATAGCGGTCAACCTCAGAAAAAGGTGTTCTTTCACCTGTACCAAAATCATTTTAAACAATGATCTATATACTGTATGTAATGGCAAAGCATTACTGGAATATAGATAAGTGTTACTAAACCCACAACAGTAAAATCAGTTTGTATATGCAGTAAAACATGCTTGTTATACCCACTGTGGAACCTAAGGGGTTAATTCTCTGCATTAAGTAAAAAGGCTGTTTGATCCTGTCTTCTCTGATCCCCCACTTCTTTTACTGTCTCTAATCTATCTGCTGATCGAACAGAGCCCTAGGATGTACTCTGCACATGCTCAGTTTTGTGTGTATTGCTAAAGATTTTTTTTTTGGAAGGGTGCATGCGATTGGCACAGGGCCAATCAGCACTGTCCAGACAGAAAGTCAGGGGTCTGCTATATACTGCTGATGAGAAAAGGTATTTGGCAGTTTATTTTTACTAAAATAATTGCATTTTCATGTTCTGTGTGCTGTGGGAGACCAGATATAGTGAATGTAGGGTCCTGGGTTTAGTAGCACTAACCCCTTGTTGTGGGCTCCCACCACCCCTTTAAGGGCATTAGAATGCAGGGAGGTGGGGTGGGACTTTTGGCCATGTGACCGCCTTGATTGGCTGTCCCAACGGTCACATGATTGGTTTCTGTTAGCCGCCGGTCACTGTGCCAGGAGCGTACAAGGCACGCGCTGTCGGCACAACTCTCTTGGCGCTATTGCCCACAAATATGCGGTCGTTCACCGCCAAGAGCCAGCCACATATTTGTGTGCGTTCAGCGCTAACAGGTTAAGTTTGATGCCAAGTAGATGTTTAACCAAAATATATCATTGACTCACTTCTTCACTAAATGCAGTTACCTCCACACTCCGTCTCTTTTCCGGGTTCCCAGAGGAGGATTGACTATTCTGCCTCTTAAATCCTTTTGATGTCTCGTGCTGCACATGTTCTCTGTTCTATAAAGCAATCAGAAAAACCTGATGAAATGCTGTTACTGCCCCTTCTGTGTCTGAGGCTGACCTACACAAACTCTGCACTCAAGAACCCAAGGCAAGGGAAACAATGAAAGGGAAAATAGGATTAAAGGATAACTATAAAGGAAACAAAATTTCCTATATTGAGGCTTACTCAACCTTAGATGTCCCGGCTGCATTCGTTTTCATTTTTTTAGCTAAGAACATTTTCAGTCCAAAAACAAACAGATACACCAGTATACATGCACTAATCTCAAAACCCCTTTGGTCCAGCTGGACATCTTGATTAAATGAATATATAAATTGAGGGATTAGATCGATTTATTCCCTAGCATTATGGTTTGTTGGTAACAAAGGCTTTAAAACTCTCAGTATGGAGATATGACACATAAACATAAAGTTAATTAGTAGGTAAGTGGCCATGATTTTAATCTAAATTACATTTTAATCCTATTAAAATGTAGCTGTGATGTAAAATAATTTTAATACATATATGCTGTTTATGTATAGAGGTTCCTTGTTTGTGTTGCTAATTGGTAACTTATTGCTGGTATTGTTGTGAAATTGGTTCACCTCTCCTGGCATGGTCCGATTAAGATGGACGGGGAGGTGGGAGGTTCACCATTCACAATAAATAGCTTTGTAGTAGTGGTGTGGGCGTGACTTGATAAAGGAGGCTCCACCCCGAAATGCATCATCATGGCAACCCTTCCGTGGGCATTCTCTACTGTTGCCTGCTCTCCCTGGTTTTCCTGTACTGCAGACCATCGTCGCTCTGGCTGGCCAGGGCACATGCGCAGTACATGGTGCATGCCGGAGTGTCTGTCGGGCAGCTTGTGAGCTTTTATTCAGCGTCAGGGAGGCTGGATGTCCGAGATTCACCTTAAAAATACATCCCAGTAGAGGGAACCTATGAATTATATGCCTGCATTTTTACTGCCAAATGTGAGTGGAACTATTAAAAACTTTTATTGTATGTTTTAATAAACTAGATCACACTAGGGTGGCCGTGCGCTCTCTCCTCTCTTTCCTTTTTGTAAGAACATTTTCAGCAAGCATAGAAAACGCCTATTTATTTTGCCAGAAATGCAGGATACATGTCATTTCCCTGAGCTGAACTGGAAACACAAACAATGTTATCTTTGTTCTGTAAACTACTCTTCTCTCTATCCTCTATGTAATGGAAATGAACGAAGGCAGACATGGTTGTAGTCTAACCTGGGTGACAACCATGGCTCCTTCTATAGACACAGTGGAGTGAGAGTAGTCAGCCAAGGACAGGAAGTGTGTTATTCACAGGATTACCGGCTGAAAAAAATCAATTCAAGTTTGCAAAAGCGAGAAAATGCAGCCACCTCATCTAAGGACTAGTAAACTGCAATACATTAAATATTTGTCTTTGAGTTTAGCTTTATATATAACCATCACAGTAAAAGGAAGCTACCTGGAAAAGAGAACTTTGGATTTCCAAGATTTATGGATTATGCACATTACAAGGAATTACAGAAACATACAGATATACAAGACAAGGACATGTTCCTAAGATACATAACAAATATACTTTATCAAAAGCAGCATTTAGTGAACACCATGCCTGTTAGGAGTCCATGCAGTTAGCTGACAATTAAGCCAAATAATGCAACATACAAATGTATTATTCCAGCATTTTCACTCAACCATATCATGGATTATTATGCTCTTTACCCAAAAAGCCATGCATGTTTATTAATGAGAAGCATTACTTAGACAGCAGTCACTGATGTAAGAGGCGCCTGAGCAATTAAACAAAAAGGAAAATGAAAGACCCTCACCGTAGGCACACCCCATGTATCAAGCAAAGTCTTGGCCCTATAGCGCCAGCAATGAATGACTGCCAGTAGGGAGCTGGCAAAATCAGCTACCTGCTCATCATCTCCCAACTGTATTTCCTCCTCATTCTCTTCTTCAGAAGCACTGAGCTCTGCCCCTGAACCTCTACTCAGCTCTGTGCTGGCAGGCCGCTCCTCATCTCCCTCTGTCTGCGGTTGTTCATAGGTGGGTGTTAGACTGCCATTATTGGGTTGAAGGATATCCTCAAATTCCAGTAGTGCTCCATCACTACCTGCATGCTGAACAAACAAGGATTCCCATTATACTTCAATCAGGTGGAGTCTACATTCAGTGACTAGGTTTCTCCACCTGAGTGCATCATACATCTTGCTTTCACCTAAAGATACCATGACAAATATGGGAAATCAAGCACTGCCTGCAACCTTCAATCTAACAGTTTTTGGCCATAGTATGGACAATATTTGAAATTTAGGTTGTTTTTTTGCCTGATCCTAACTTGAAGATGATGTGATAGAATACAGGTACTGTACAATGCTGTCGACAAGGGAAGATGGGTCCCAGTAACATCAAATATTTCACCCTGCTCTTCTGATATAACCATGCAGTAGTTGTTTCGTTTTGACTGCCCAAATAAATATCCACAGGGGGTACATATGAACAGAGCGTGTGGGGGAGGGCTGGGCTTGGATATAGACATTCCAATTACTCATTAGGTTTTGTGCTTATTTTCAGCATTTAGCTATTCAGCTCTGTAAACTGTCTTTCTACAAAAAACTGAAGGTTAGGCTTGTAAAGATGTCGAAAAATAATCCCAGAACTTCACTTCCTGGCTAGTAAGAGTATCATTATTATACAGGATTTATATAGCGCCAACAGTTGTATGTACTATAATTGTGCCTCTACTTATATACCGTATTTTTAGCTCCACAAGACGCACTTTTTCCCCCCAAAAATGGGGGGAGATGTCTGTGCGTCTTAAGGAGCAAATACTGACCAGCCTAACTGTAACCCCCCTACCCCTCTACCTGGTTGCCATGTTACAATACCGGGCAGGCGAGGTGCGAGGTGGAAGTAGCACTGGTCAGGCTGCATTTCATGGGCACAGGTCAGGGTGCATTTCATGGGCACAGGTCAGGGTGCATTTCATGGGCACAGGTCAGGGTGCATTTCATAGGCACTGGTAAATATTTTAGTACACCATTTGGTTCAGAATATTTTTTTTCTTGTTTTCCTTCTCTAAAACCTAGGTGCGTCTTATGGAGCGAAAAAAATACAGTAAGTCATCCTTCAAAATAGTACTCAGTCAGTAAACTTTCCCTCCTTTCTATTTTCTAACTGATGGCCAACTAAGACAATGAATAACGAACAATACAACAGTAAAGCCCGACTATGGATTAAAGGGAAGACTTGCATCTGCTTCTGACTGCATGGAAGATAAAAGCTGCAGTTTCGAAAAAAAAAATTGGAAAAGCCAAAAACACAGCTGCTACAGTTTTCCCGATACACTGCTAATGTGACCTTACATCAATATCTTCCATATTCTGGAGTATTGGCACCTGTTGACAAGTCTCTGGACCTGGCTGTTTTTAGCTACATTACTCACCACCTTACAGCAACTACTATTACCTAAGGGCCGAGCCACAATTGCCAGAGGCCAGTCAGCCCATGCCTGCACACCACACAGCTTTCTTATGTTTATAATGAATTTAAAGTGATATTAAAAGTAAATATTTTTTTTTACCCAATATAAAAAAAGCAGGATTTATGCTTATCTGCTCTGTGCAAGGATAGTGCATAGAGCAGCCCCTGACCTTCTTTTCTAGGGTCCCCCGTCGGCACTCTTTTCCACCTCTTCTGTGCGTGCCACCAAAGCAAGTGGCTTGCTATGGTGGCACATGTGTAGACGCTCTCTGTGTCTATAGACATTCATAGTCACATTAACATTCCCGCTCCCTCCTCACGTGATTTGATTGACAGCAGTAGGAGCCAATGGCTCCTGCTGCTGCCTGAGCCCCTGTGAGAAGAGGGAGAGAGACCAGAGCCCTGCTGCAGATAGGTACAGGCCTGGATTGAGAGATGTAACAGGTAAGTATGGGGGAGGTGAGTATCAACCAGTGAAAGTTTACTTTAATGTAGAGAATGCATTAAACCTTTTGACTTTAGATGTATTTTAAAAGGGGTTGTAAAGGTAAAAGTTTTTTCACCTTAATGCATTATATGCATTAAGGTGAAAAAACTTTTGACAATAACGTCGCCCCCAGTCCCCCCGTTTTACTTACCTGACACCTCGAATCTCCTCTGCTCGCTCCCGTCTTCTCTTTTGCAGCTCAGCTTGGTCGCGGATTGGCTACAGTGGATGGATTGAAAGCAGCGCAGCCATTGGCTCGCACTGCTGTCAATCACATCCAATGACGCGGTGGGGGGCGGGGCCGAGTGATACAGTGAGCGGCTATAGCCGCCGGCTATATCACGGGAGCGCGCCCGCAATAACTAACCACCATGCGAGGGAGCTCGCATTAAGGTGGTTAGTGCTTGCGGGGAGGAGCTGAAACAGCCGCCGAGGGACCCCAGAAGAGCAGGTTCGGGGCCACCCTGTGCAGAACGAGCTGCACAGTGAAGGTAAGTATGACATGTTTGTTATTTAAAAAAAAAAATTACCTTTACAACCCCTTTAAGTAATGGATAGTCACATTGCAAAGCCCAGCATAACAATCTGAAATAGAATCCCCAGCATAGGGCACTATACATTTTTCTTAATGTGACAAGAATCTTGCTGTTGTGTATTGTAAGGGATGCTTCACTGTCTGTGCTGGATATACTATATATCATGCTAAAGATAGCAACTCAAGCACAGTTCATTTATTGTGTTTGAAATTTCTTTTAGGGATCAAATGTAGTGGGCCCATAACACACAGATATAAAGAAAATATCCAACATGTTTTTACTGTAGCGATTATTCTATAAGTGTCATATGAGTTTAACATTTCTTGTCTCAACTTCTACTTCACTGCAGTGATTTTGCAAATTTAAAAAAAAAACAGCATGCTAAAAATCTCTGCAATTGATGCAGATGACTTTAATGACATAAATTATTACTATTTATTTGTTAACCTCTACCCTATAAGTTAGTTTGTAAAGCTCAGATTACTGACATTACCATGAAAAAGTGGGCATTAATTAAGTGCCCGCGGCATGGGAACTGTGGCTGGCAAAAGAAATAATAAAAAAAAAAAAAAAAAAAAAAAAAAAAATATATATATAATTTATTTGTTACTGTCCCTTTAAGAAACAAAATATGAGAGGCATAAAAAAAAAAAAAAAAAATCAACGTGAGCTACGGGCGGGAAAAACACGTGTACTGGGGAATAGTACACGTGTTCCGGGGGCTATATAAGACCCCCGCACTCAGGTTTCCAGTCACTTGACCCCACAGCGGCTTGACGAGCTCAGCTCCGTAGGTGTTAGGTTACAGGAGCTCGTCTGCGGTTCAGGTCATGGAGACGCTGGTGAGGAGGGTCCTTGAGAGGGCGGCGTCTGAAGGGGGCGAGGAATGGCTCATGAAATGCCTGGCGGAATTTGAAGCGGACCCGGCGGAGGAAGCGGGCATGAGAGACCCAGAAGAGTGTACGCCGGCCCCAGCAGCAATTGAAATGCAGAGCCTATCACCACCAGCGAGCAGTCCAGCGACTCACCTGAGAGCGGCAAGCAGGCAGCGACGAAGCCGCCCGCCAGAGCGTCCGTCTATGGCAGCTTCTGAAGGAAGAGCGGAGTCCCGCCCAGCTGAAGAGGTCACTGCGGATGATGTCATGCCGCCTCAGCGCTGTGGAGGCCGTGCCCGCAAGAAGAAGAGGAATTTATCTCCGTCGCCTCTTCGTAAAGGGGGGCGGGGTAATACTCATCTATCCCCGCCTCGCGGGGATAATCTCTCTTTTTCCCCACAGGTTACTAGGCAAGCTGTTGCCATGGCGACGGGTTCGAGAGCGTCCAGGCTTGATCAGCTGGACGAAAGGATGACAGAAGCCCGTGTTGAAACAGCTGCAGCAGACAGACAGTTTCAACAGACACCTGATTTTCAAGCTACTACAGGAACACCCCCTGCTGGTGAGTCAGCACAACAACTTTTCATAACTCAACTTCTTGATTCTTTGTCTAAATTTACAGCTTCTTTAGGTAATACAAATTTATCTACACCTGTTATTTCACCAGTTAATGTTTGGTCACATAATACTTCATCATCTGTCAATTCACAGGATATGGTTAACACGAATGTGGTTAATAATACCCAAAGTGTTACTAAGGCACATATATTGTCCCCTGTGCCAGAAACATGTTTTAAGGAAGTATTACCTTGCGAGATGTCTCCGTTAGGTTTTCATTTAACTTCTAATATAAAGGAAAAAATATGGAAAGGTGATTTTATTGACCTTTTGACATTATTACCTAGCAACAAGGAGTTACCTTTTAAATCTGATAAATGGAACAATGATGAGGATAGACGCCGTACAGCTCCAAAGTCTTTTCATAATTGGTTACAGGCTTTCTGTATTTTTTCGGCAATAATGGGCGAAAAGTTCCCGGAAAAATGTAGTGGTTTATTCCAACATCTAGAAAACATTTTGGAAGCTTATAGAAATTTTGGCGGTTTTGGTTGGTACAACTATGATGAATCATTCCGCCAAAAAATGGCTGTCTTCCCTTCTTTGAAGTGGGGAATGAAGGATGTTGGCTTATGGTTAAACTTAATTCTTCCTCAGAAACAAGCATTTAACAAACAGCCTCTTGTCAATCAAAACACGTCGTCAGTTTATAAGAAGGGCATTTGCTATGCATATAACGAGTCACAGTGTAAATGGTCAGCTTCGTGTCGTTATAAGCATGAATGTTCCTTTTGTTTCGGTACTCATCCTTTAGTGAAATGTTTTAAAAGAAGTTATTCCAATGTGCAATCCCGGGACAATTCAAAAAGCTCACACGCCAGTGAGGCTGGAAAACATGTACCCATGGCTACTTCTGTACCCAGACAAGGAGAAAGCGGGAATTTTAATTAGTGGTTTTACTTTCGGTTTTAAACTCCCTGTTTTTTCTGGTAATGGGTGCCATGTAGTGGATAATCTGAAATCAGTCTTTCTTCATAGACAGGTGGTTAGGAAAAAATTGATCAAAGAGATCATAGCTGGTCGGGTAGCCGGTCCTTTCGTTTCTCCACCTTTCGAAAATTTTCGTATATCCCCATTAGGTTTAGTGCCAAAAAAAGAACCAAACTCTTATCGTCTTATTCATCATCTTTCCTTTCCGAAAGGTAACTCTTTAAATGATGAAATTGACGATTCTTTATCATCGGTTAAATATGCTAGTTTTGACGATGCTGTTTCATTAATAAAAAAATTTGGGATTGGAGCCTTGTTAGCTAAATCAGATATCAAGGCTGCTTTTAGATTATTACCCATTGCACCGGAGTCCTTTAATTCTTTAGGTTTTTGTTTCGAAGGTTATTTTTTCTATGACATGTGTCTACCAATGGGTTGCTCTTTGTCATGTCAGTATTTTGAGACGTTTGCTACCTTTTTGCAATGGGTTATTTTGCATGTTTCAGGTTCGGAAGGAATAATCCATTACTTGGATGATTTCCTGTTTATAGGACCGCCTGATTCCCCAATTTGCGCTTTACTGTTGCAATTATTTTTAGCTATCTCTAACAATTTTGGAATTCCTATTGCTGATGAAAAAACGGTTCTTCCTTCTCCGGTTATCGAATTTTTAGGTATTACAATCGATACTGTTTTATTTCAGTTTCAACTTCCCGTGTTAAAGATTGATAGGATTCAGGAGTTGATCTGTCTCTTTTTGCGTAGGAAAAAGGTTTTGCTAAAAGAACTTCAATCCTTTTTAGGATTGTTGGCTTTTGCGTCTCGAGTTATGCCAGTGGGCAGAATATTTTCAAGAAGACTGTCTATGGCTATGTCGGGGTTTAAATCTCCTTTTTCTCATATTCGGCTTACCAATGATCTTAAAGATGATCTATTGGTATGGTCTCAATTTCTTTTAGATTACAATGGTCGTACGTTTTTTCAGGAAGAACTCGTTTTTTCAGCGGATATGGAGTTGTTTACTGATTCTGCAGGATCATTGGGTTTCGCAGCTATATGGCGCACTCATTGGTGCTCTGGTTCTTGGCCTCCTTTTTGGGTTTACACAAAGGCCACGAAGAATATTGTGTTACTGGAGCTTTTTCCGATTGTTGTGGCTTTTGAGCTATGGGGTGAATTTTTCACAAACAAGCGAATTCTGATTCATTCTGATAACAAAGGAGTACTTTTTGCAATAAACTGCCTATCTTCTAAATCCATTTCTGTCATAAAACTTTTGCGTTACTTTGTATTTTTATGTTTAAAATGGAATATTTGGGTTAAGGCAAAATATGTTCCTGGTAAGCAGAATGAGATAGCAGATGCATTATCTCGTTTTCAGATGGCTCGTTTCAGGCGGCTTTTTCCCGAAGCGGACCTAGTTGGTTACACATGCCCAAATCATCTATGGGATTTGATTTAACCCCTGTCTGTTCAGCTATTCAGCATTCTTTAGCTCCTAGAACATGGACCGAATATTTGGTTGCATGGAAAAAATGGCTATTGTTTAATGATGCAATGGGCTTCTCCGGTTGTTCACCAACGGAACAAACAGTTTTAGCATATTTTTGTTTTCTTATGCAAAATAATTTTTCTTATAATCATATTAACAAAAGCTTGGCTGGAATTTCCTTTTTCTTAAAACTTCATAATTTGCCAGTTTGCACGAGTTTCTTTTCGGTTCGCCAAGCTCTTAAAGGTTATAAGAAAAAAACGTTCACACCGGATATGCGTAGACCTATTTCATTGGATATATTACGGGATATTTGTTTAGTGACGCCTAAAGTATGCAATTCAGAATATGAAGCGATATTACTTCATTCAGCCTTTGTTTTAATTTTCTTTGCTGCGCTTCGAATTTCAGAGATGGTCCCGGCTAACAAAAAAGGTAATTCTGGGTTATTCTTTAACGAAGTATTAATTTCACCAGGTAAAGTACAAGTTTTTATAAGTCGATCTAAGACGGACGTGCATGGTAGAGGTAATTGGCTCAGTCTATATGCCTGTGGTGACTCTATTATTTGTCCCTATGTAACCCTTTCTACATATATCTCTATTCGTCCTTCATGTTCGGGAAATTTTTTAGTCCACTTGGATCATTCCCCTCTTACTAAATTTCAATTTTCCGTTTTATTACGTCGTTGTTTATCTCATTTAGGTCTCTCTCATCTTAAATTTTCGTCACACTCTTTTCGCATAGGAGCCGCCACAGAAGCAGCTAGATTGGGTCTTGAGGATACAGTCATTATGAAATTAGGGAGATGGGAGTCCAAGAGGTTTAATTTGTATGTTCGCCCTAATTTATGTATTTGATTTCATAGGTCGCAAGTCCTTCATTTGGATCATTGGACACTCGTTTGTTTATTGGGCTCACAAAAGAGCAGGTCAACGTTGTTATACTTCCAATTTATCTTTACCCCATGCTTCTTTTAAAGTTCTTTGGAAAGGAATTCGTGGGCTTCAATGGAACAATCTTTTCTGTCATCTTTCTGCATTATCTCAGCGATGGCCCTCTCCTGATATATTAATAATTCATTTAGGGGGTAATGATGTAGGTAAACAATCCACTTTGGATTTAATTTTTATGATGAAACAGGATTTACATCGCATTCATCTTTCTTTTCCGGGTACTCGGGTACTATTTTCAGAAATGGTACCGCGTCTTGTATGGTTGTCTTCCCCAGAGACAAAGCCTTTGGAGAAGATTAGAAGACGGGTGAACCATTCTATTGCAAAATTTATGCCTTTTTTGGATAGTTTTTCTTTCAGACATGTCGATTTGGAAGGAGGTTTTGCAGGCCTTTACCGACAAGACGGAGTTCACTTGTCGGATGTAGGCTTGGACATATTTAATTTAGATTTGCAAAACATGATCGAGATGGCCGCGGTGGTGGGGTAAGCCGTTTTTGTTTTTTTGCTAAAAAACACAAACGGCTGGTGGGGACTTTGAAGAAGGTTTTATTTATGGTACTCGCTCGAGTTCTATAACTGAGTGAGATATTGATATATGTTTTATTGAAAATATTAATTAAATGAATAAATAAATAAAATATAAGAAAAAGAAAATTTAAAAGAATTTATTTATGTTTTAATTATAAAGTTTATTTATACCAATAAAGGTGCCGCGGCCATTTATCACCATTATATAAGTCTGAGTGTGATTTATTCTTTATTTAAGATTCTTTTGTACAGCCTACATTCCCATGAAAAAGTGGGCATTAATTAAGTGCCCGCGGCATGGGAACTGTGGCTGGCAAAAGAAATAATAAAAAAAAAAAAAAAAAAAAAAAAAAAAATATATATATAATTTATTTGTTACTGTCCCTTTAAGAAACAAAATATGAGAGGCATAAAAAAAAAAAAAAAAAATCAACGTGAGCTACGGGCGGGAAAAACACGTGTACTGGGGAATAGTACACGTGTTCCGGGGGCTATATAAGACCCCCGCACTCAGGTTTCCAGTCACTTGACCCCACAGCGGCTTGACGAGCTCCCCATCCCTCCCACCCTTGTCGCAGCACCTTTTATGTGGTTTGTCACCCTTGGATCAAGGGGGGACTTTGAAGAAGGTTTTATTTATGGTACTCGCTCGAGTTCTATAACTGAGTGAGATATTGATATATGTTTTATTGAAAATATTAATTAAATGAATAAATAAATAAAATATAAGAAAAAGAAAATTTAAAAGAATTTATTTATGTTTTAATTATAAAGTTTATTTATACCAATAAAGGTGCCGCGGCCATTTATCACCATTATATAAGTCTGAGTGTGATTTATTCTTTATTTAAGATTCTTTTGTACAGCCTACATTCCCATGCACCATGATTGGTTATAGCATTTCTCTCTCATTGACCACTTATTGGTAAAAGCAGAAATAGAACTCAAAGGGAGCACTGGTGTTTCCTCAAAAGACTTTCTGCAGATCAAAAATGTCAGCCATTGCCACTTCGCTTACCAGCTATTGATAGAATATCTATCTAAGGGGAAACTTTGTATGTAAGGCAGGCTGAATTCTGCTGCCAGCTATGCATTATGTCTTTCATTTTTAAAACAATAATAATATATAATAATAATCTACACTAATCATCTAACATGGTTGGGTGGAGGCTATATAAAAAGGTATGATCTCTAAATATAGCCAAAGGTGTGAAATTAGTAATCTTCCATAAAATGAAAACAAGATTGTATAATCTAGGGTAATAGTACCAAAGAAATCCTGAGCAAAGGTTAATTACATTTGTGATTAACCTCAGTAGAACTACAGCTTGGACCATCAATCCCTTTATTAGGATAAAATGTAGTTGCTGCAAATAGGAAGTGTAACTGCAGATTATCTTCAGCTCAAATGAAAACACAACAGATGGTTGAAATAAATGTAAATATACTTAGGTGATAAAGGAACCACAATACAATATCACAAGACATAAACTCAACACAAAACCCTGTTGCTAAAGTTAATACTGTGCCATAACTTCCTAAAGCCTTCAATAATAAAACAAAGGCTCACAGGTTTCCTGTATGACTGTGCAGACAGAAACAATCATAAAGCCACTATATCAACTTCAGCGGGCCTGGGGTGGTTCTAGAGGAGCAAACAGGAAGAGAAGTATATTTGGACAGAGTATGGTCCTGCTGCTGTGTACCAACACCCCCCCCCCCCCCCAACAGGTTTACTTCCAGGTGAAATTGTGATATTAAAATATTTTTATTGGTCGAACACTAGATGGACTTGTGTCTTTTTTCAACCAGACTAACTATGTAACTATGTAAACCCTCAGTGTTTAAGCACTTTCAGCAGCTGATGTCGTTACTTACTTAGTATGCAGCTTTTATCTTTTCATCCTTGCCTATGTTCCAGTATAAGCTGGTGTCATGACTAGTGGCGTCCCATCCTAATCGATGGGACGGCCCACTGATCGCAGCTTTCAGTCTCCTGCGGGGGGGGGGCGGGGGGGGCGGCACTGATCACCACTGTCTGTCTCCCGCACAGGGCGGGGGGGCCCACTGATCATCGCTGTCTATCTCCTGTGCGGAGCAGAAAATTTTGAGCACCAGCCGCCAATGGTCACGACTGCTGCTACAGACTTTCTGTATCAAGATGGTTCCTTTCACGTACAGCATCCTATGGAGTCACCCTTGCATGCAGGGACTAGAGTTGACTTTCCTTACACTGTGTGCATCAATTAAAAAAAACATGGTCCCACAGCCTAGGATGTCAAAACACTGCCCTTCTCCTCCCTTCTCTAAGCTCACAGGCTGGCTCCAGACTGCACTATCCACTGTTAATTCTTTCTCGTTTAGACCAGAAATTCAGGGAAGAAGCACTGAGAGAGCAGGAGCAAGTCTCATTGAAAGTTGTAAAATGCAAGTGTGTGGGTAAGAATTTTACCAAATACTTTAGTGGGGAATGATAATTTATTGTTCCTAATGTGTTAGAATGTGTGCTAGAATATGCTACTACTTTAATTGCTATTTAAAAATGCTCTGACTTTACTGGTCTGTACACAACAAGTTCCATTATAGGTCTTCCCATGGATAAGACTGAAATTTACAGAGGAGCTGTCACATTAAAAATTAACCACAGAAACAAGTTTTAAATAGGTCCCTTTGGCTGTAACACTCCCCTAGTCAGCCCAAGTCCAGGTTTCCTGTCGCTTTAAATAGTTTGTTTGGGCCAAGCTGGTCTCAATGAACTATTTCCATTACTAAGCTATTTGGCCACTGTGAGCTCTGTATCATGCTGTAGTAGCACCAGCAACATACAGCATGCAGTGCTGTGTTCCACAGCAGTACAGGAAGAGGAAGCTTTGTATTTTTATCAATGAATACTAGGGTTCCTCTGAAAGTGGAAAGGCAGGTGTATGATGTCATAATCCCCACCTCAGCCAATCAGAGGAAGCCTTATATTCACTGATAAAAATACAAGGTTGCCTATGAATGGCTGAATAGCACTCTCGGCTTTGTTTCCCGGCAGCAGAAAGGAAGTCACCTGCACTGCTGCGGAATATAGCGCTGCATACTGTATGTAGCTGATGTCACCATACTATCATCCAGCATTAACAGCAGCCAAATCACTTAGTAACGAAAATCGTTAATTTGGTCCAGCTTGGCCCAAACTATTTGGAGTGCCAGGAAATTTTAACTTTGGCTTTAAGGAATGATCATCTATACCAATTTATTTTCATTATTAATACTTTTATAACTGTCTTCGCACAAAATTCTTCCAACATAAACCACAGTATCAAAGTCTTGAGATATCAATACTGCAACCATTTCCAGCAGGTAGGAAAGTTTCATTCAGTGTTATATTTATGTCTGCTGATTAAGATATCCTGTACTCCTCATTATTGGCCTAGGATCCCCTGAATAGAGTGCATGAAAAGCACAGGGAGTTTGTCAGGCAATCTGGTGTTGTGTCACATCTGAACACTAGAGGGGGGTGGTGACTCACTGTACCTATTCTGCACACACTTTGCTTGTTCTCCATCATACAGAGTATGGACGTATTTCTTTGTTATTTTTACAGGATATAAAATTCAGCTTCTGAAAACAATATGTAAAAGGGCGTCTTGGCCTCGACATTATGAAAGAAAAAAGGATTATGGGAAAGTATCCTTACAGTGTATGTAAACCCTAATAAACTTTTTGCTCCGTTTTGGTCCACTTATTATACCATTATTTCTACAAAATATACAAGTGTTTTGTTCTATCTGTTCAATAAGTGCAAAAAATACTAGGGATGCACCAAATGAGTTTTTTGGTGCCGAAAACCGAAAAATACACTAGGCCGAAAACCGAAACCGAAACAGCATCGATACCGAAAGTGACTGTTTTTAAAAAATATTTTTATACAGGAGATGGTCAGAGACTGCAGACATTTTACAGGAGATGGTCAGAGATTGGGGACATGGTACAGGAGATGGTTAGAGACTGCGGACATGCTACAGGAGATGATCAGAGACTGGGGACATGGTACAGGAGATGGTCAGTGACTGCGGACATGGTACAGGAGATGGTCAGAGACTGCAGACATTTTACAGGAGATGGTCAGAGACTGCAGACATTTTACAGGAGATGGTCAGAGACTGGGGACATGGTACAGGAGATGATCAGAGACTGGGGACATGGTACAGGAGATGATCAGAGACTGGGGACATGGTACAGGAGATGATCAGAGACTGGGGACATGCTAGACACCTCTCCCTTGCTTTCACTTTCAGAGTAAACAGCGTGACACTGAGACCCCACGGGCCGCCTGCAGCATGGGCGGGGAGGGAGGGGAGGAGGAGAGAGTAAGGACGGGCGCTCCAGTACACCCCCGTGATGGGCGGCACCAGGGGCGGTTCCCTGCCCCATTTTGGCGCCAATTCTCTTTCGGCAAATTGCCTAAAAGGCCATTTTCAGCTGATATGTTTCGGCAGCCGAAATTTCGGTGCATCCCTAAAAAATACCTGCAGATTTTACCAGAAATTGTGTGAGCTGATAACTTCCTGTGCTCTCTGCCTGTGTACAAACAGGGGTTAAGCCAGCCATAGATGGACTGAATTGTGGCGGTTCAGCAGAGACTGATAGAGATTCAATCAATTTATAGGCAGGCTGATTTACCCAAGTTGATCCATCGACTGACTGTGTAAATGGGGGAATTGAGCAAATCCTGTGGTTGCAGGACAGATAATCTATGGCCTGCTTTATAAGGATGAGAAGGCGAGGATGAAGAAAGTAGGCGGGGCCGACAAAAAGTGCTTAGGAATTCAGAGCTTTGTTGCTACATCAAAAAGGAAGGCAAGAGCGGTCTATATTTCTGGCACATCAACAGTTATTTCTCTGTACTTGCAGTGTGTTTAAAGGGATAAAAACTAGTGAGACGAGCATGTATTCTATAGATTTACTAAATAGGTTTTTTGCATGTTGCTTCGACATATGCTTTAAGGATGAAGAGCGATTCCCATGATTATTAACCTTTGGGGTTAGCTGAAGAACAATCTTGAAATTAGCAAATGACATTTAGGATTCAAATAGTTTGAGGCACTGAGAAGAGAAGCTTGTTGACCATTTTTCACTTGCCTGGTCAAGTCGGCATGATTCCCCAGGAATGAGCAAACAAATGATGAATGGAAAATACTGCAGTGAAACACAGTTATTTGCACAACAAACAGCTACTGAGTTGACTTAGCAGTATAGCACCTAGACAGATCAGAATGAATGAGAATGAGCTCTATGCAGTGATGGGCATGTGACATTCAACACATCTGCAAGGTGGAAAATCACACGGAGCATGGATGGCTTATCATGCAATGCATTGCCTGAAGCTACACAATTTCTTCCATTCATCTCTAATTTCTTCTTTATGTAAATAGCCCACTATCAAGCATACAAATGATGAATTGTCCCACTGAAGGTCACATAACTCGCTCTGTGTACACACACACGCACACATTTATGCAGGGAAAAGACAAGCAGTATTGGTTTATACAGAAAATCTTACCTTCAAGCCCACTGCAGATCCAAAGAGCAACAAAGGAAAGAGAAAAACAACAAATTACAATTGTGCCAGTAAATCCCACTGCACAGTAGTTACATTATCGAACATGATGTAGTTTCTGAGGAATGTCTTACAATTATCAGGAACTGATCTTTGGTCAAAATAACAACAGTATCTGACCAATCACCGACAAATGCTATCGAAATTGATGTCATCAACTGACAAAAGGGCCCTATGCCTTGAAAAATTACTGTTTCCTTCATCAAATACTTATTACCCAGACACTTTGTTTTAAAATATCTCATTAGTCCTTGATTACTGAGTACTTGATTTATATAATTTTCCTTAGAAAACAGAAAAAGCATCTGTAGGTACCCCCCTTCTCCTTCTATGTGGCTATATCTATAGACAATGCAGATTGTCACCAATACAGAAAGAGCAAGGCTTAACTACATATGCAATACACAAATACTGCTGTCAACATGTAGACCTTTATTTTAAAACCTATGTCAAAAATAGCAGAGACCAATATACACAATAGATTTTTTATTCAAGAAAAAGTGGATTTTTGCACCTCTTCTTGGGGTCCACTAAGGGACACAGGAAGTCTTTAACCTTCGGGTTATACTGCCACCTACAAAAGGACTGGTCACTGCAAATAAACTATAGGCCAGCACATGATAACCCTGCCCACTACCAGCATGCCTCAGAGCAGTAACAAGAGCATGATCATAAAAACATAGGGACGGGATCTGTGTCCCTCAATGGACTCCAAGAAAGGGATTGAACATTGAGTATAAAAATTCTATTTTCTATCTCATCCAAGAGATACAGGGAGTCTTTCCCTTTGGAGCGTCTAAAAGCAGTCCGGTTGAGGGGTGAGAAACACCGGATATAAATGCTAACAGGTCCAAGAAAACAACAAAGAACTGGGGACTGCCTGTAGCTCAAAGAGCCATCTGCAGAACCTTTACACCAAAGCTGGCATCAGATGAAGGTGGAACATCCACCTGGCAAAACTTAGAACCTAGAGAATGCAAGACCAGGTGGCAGCCTCTGGGAAACCACTGCGTAATGCTGAAAAGCCAAGAAAGCACTTACATATCTAGTCGAGTGCTCGACCAGAAAGGGCAGAACCTGATCCTTGAGACCATGAGCTTGGATGAAGGGTTTTATCTGGGATTACAATGGCCTTAGAGAGTGAGAGGCCAACCGTATCTGAAACAGAATAGAAAGGGCAGGAACCTGACCCCCTTGATAGTGCAGAGAGCCAGAAACTGCTCCACAACAAGCTGTAGGAAGGAGGGAATTTGTCCCATGTAGAAACACCTTGAGTGGAAACCCAGAGACCCACACCAGTAAGTCTTTTGTGTCTGACTGACCTTTTCAGAAGTAGATTTCCTAGCCATTACCATTGTAAGAGTCGCAGCGTCAGATATGCCCCTGTCCCTCAGATCCTAAAATTTAACAGACATGCCATTGAAGCCAGTTACTGTAAAACAGAATGACAAATCTGTCCCTGGACTCAACTTGGTAGAGCCCATGAAATGGCCGCCAGATTAGTTCTTACCAGGTTGGCACAAAACAACTGCCTGGGCCAGTATGATGAGGTTCACTGGAATGCCCTCCATCTCGATTCTGCGAGGCAGATGAGGAAGAGATTGATCACAATGTATTGATCCCACTGAGCATCCATTGCTTCTGCTAGATGATGCCTGTACATCGAGAGACACCTGTCCAGTCTGTTTCTAAACCTGGAGATCCACATTCGGTTTCCCCTATCTGTGACACAGGTCCTGAAACACCTGTAGGTGTGGGAAACACTTGCCTGCCACCAGGCACTGTCGGCTGAGGAAGTCTGCCTGCCAATTGTCCAAGGCTGGAACATGAAGTTTTGCACAGGACAGGATCCTATAAACCTCTCGATGTGGCCCCCCATGTCCCCAATTATCAGACATGTTGCGAGTGAATGGTGGTAAGGCTCAAAGTAAGAGGCAAAGCCTCAGGTACTCTGAGTAAAACTGAGAAAGCTGATAGCAGATAAGGGTCAGATGGCAGGAGATGACCAAAATCAATGCAGGCAGCAACAAGTCGAAGTTCCACTTAGCTCTTTTCAGACAGGAATAGCAGAAGAGAGATACTTCCACAATACTGTTTGAGAGGAAAGAATGCAGAGTGTGCAACACTGCACCAAGAAGATGCCGTCAGCACTCCAAAAAAGCTAAATCCTTCTGTGGCAAAAAACGGAGGAAATGTCTAATATATGGATGCCCAGCAACTTACGTAATTGTGAAAGCTCCCAATGCATGGCCCAATGATTCTACTCACTAAATGAGTCTTGACAGACAGGACAATGCTAAGATAAATGCCAAGGGCTCACGACCTGAGAAGCACTCCAAAGTTAACTTTTACCAATAAATTTGAAAAGAGCCATATGTGGAACCCAGAGACCAAAAGTCATGTCCAGACTATTCCCACAGGTCCATTCCAATAAGGTCCAGATGTGGTGCTCCAAAAGGCCAGTCTGAGGGCAACCGCCCTGTTTTAACACCGCAACAGATGTCATGGTGGTAACAGTAAGGGACTATCTTGGGCTGACCTACAGATTTTAGGTTTTCCAGTGTTCAGTCCTTCTATAGCTGGCAGTACTGTATAATGTGAAGGCTAAAGACTTCCTGTGTACCTCAATGGACAGGAAAGAAAATGATTGAGATAGCATTAAAAGTACTAGTTACTTGGCTTCTATACAAGTAACAGATAGGACAAGATAGGACAAGTATACAGATCAGGACTGCCTTATTCTGAGTTAGCATCAAAGAAAGTACCAAACAATTTGGATCATTGTGACAGCCAGGCATCTAGCATTTTCAGAAGGTAAAGAACAAAAGCTTCATATTTCTCTGAATAGAGTTCCCTTTAACAACTTTTAAATGTACAGTAAAAGTTACTATGTGCAGATGAATATCTTCACTAGGGTTGTCCCGATACCACTTTTTTAGGACCGAGTACAAGTACCGATATTTTTTTTCAAGTACTCGCCGATACCGATTACCGATACTTTTTTTTAATGTCACGTGACAGTTTTTTTTTGTGTTTTTTTTAGGGGGGGGTGGGGGTGGGGGGCGGGTGGGGGTATAGTGAACGGTGTCTGTGTGTGTGTGTTTTTGTTTTGGTTTTTTTCATTTACATTTATTATTTTTTACAATTTTTTTTTTTATTCTTTATTGCACTATGTGTGTGTTTTTTTTTTTTTTTAATCAGCCCTGTTGGGGGGCTTTGGTGAGATATCAGGGGTCTTAACAGACCTCTGATATCTCCCCCTTGAGACAGAGAAATAGACTGAGGATAGAGATTCCCCAGTCCCTTTCTCTGCAGCGTCAGCTGCACTGAGAATGAATGGAGAGAACACAGCAGCTTCTCTCCATTCATAAACTGACACATCGTAATCACAGGAGATTACAATGTTTCAGTTATGTGAATGGAAAGAGTCAGCTGACTCTCTCCATACACACAGCGGAGAGACAGCAGAACGGAGGGGACAGACGAAGAGAGAGGGGGACAACGGAAAGCCGGAACGGATGGGGACAGCGGAGGGGGACAGAGGAACGCATGGGGACAGAGGAACGCATGGGGACAGCGGAGGGGGACAGAGGAACGGATGGGGACAGCGGAGGGGGACAGAGCAAAGAAGAAGGACAGCGGGAGGTGGACAGAGGAACGGAGGAGGACAGCGGAGGGGGACAGAGCAAAGAAGGACAGCGGGGGGGACAGAGGAACGGAGGAGGACAGCGGAGGGGGACAGAGCAAAGAAGGAGGACAGTGGGGGGGGGGGGACAGAGGAACGGAGGGGGACAGCGGAGGGGGACAGAGCAAAGAAGGAGGACAGCGGGGGGGGGGGGGGGGACAGAGGAACGGAGGGGGACACAGCAATGGAGCAGGACAGCGGAGGGGGACAGAGGAACGGAGGAGGACTAAAGGAGGAGGAGGTGACAGTCAGCGGTGATCGCGTGTGGGGGAATTACAAGCACCGATCACCGCTGTATGTCACTAAGCAGCTGAAAGCCGCAGGGGGAGAAGCTTGTAACTCCCCCACACGTCCATCACCGCTGACAGTCAAGGTATCGGCGGAAGCATCGGGAGTATTTGCCCGAGTACAAGTACTTGGGCAAATGCTTGGTATCGGTGCCGATACCGATACTAGTATCGGTATCGGGACAACCCTAATCTTCACCTTCATGTCTTTTATGTATTTTCTATTATCTTTACATTTTTGAAAATAAACTAAAATGGCATTTTGACAAAAACTGAGAAAAGAACCATAACGGTCATTACCAGCTAAGAATCTGTGTATCTTTTTGTGGTTACTGTATTGCAAATCCCTGCAACCTCAAACTCACTTCTGTTTGTTAAACCCATGAACTGCCTCATAAGGAGCAAAAGTAATTTTCTTGCCATACTGTACAACAATCAGAAATAACCCCATGTCGAAAACTGTAATATCACTGTAAAAATGGGCTCGCTAATGACATATTGATTTCTAAAGTCTTGTGAACTTATTCTGTAACAGTGCTATAATCAAAATACAAGTCCCAGCAACTCACAGCAACCAGAGTTCACTGGATGCCTGAGCAGCCCACAATGACGTTTTATTGGTTGCTGTTTGCAGTTTACTTGGCGTTTTGCTCTTTTACTGGTTTACTAAATAACCCAACCGATTCTGTCTGTTCTGATGGCCATCAAATAAAGACAGATTAGGGAACAAGATAAAATACCAACAGGATATGTTCCAATACAAAATGCTCCTGTAATGTATTATGCTCTTTTGTCCCTCTTTCATCAATTGAGTTATATAAAAAATGAAACAAATAGTACATACCTTTCTCACCCAGGTGCTTCAGAATATTCTTCGATGGCTCTAAATAAACAATAAAAAAAAACAACATACATTTAATCTAAACACACAAAGTGAAGACGCCCCACTTTTTTGTAAAACTATAGTAAACCTATCAAAGGAAAATATGGTTAGAAAGCATTTGGAACTATTTATAGTATATTCATTGACCAATTTGTTTTGTCAGTAATTAGTTTATTATTTAAATATATGTTATTCTATTTTAGTATGTGTTAATTCTATTGGCAGACTTTTCTACTTGAAAGTTTTGACTACTACAAAGGTTATAAATTGGTTAGTTGAAGGACAATGACACGAGAGTAGTTGGTTGGCCTCAGCTAGCTACCTCTACAGACACTGACCAGCCATTAAACCGTGTCTGGCTACAATTCAGATCTTATTTGTTCACTTTTATTCTAGTTAAGCATCTTTTTTGAGGCTTCATCATCATAAAAAAAATTCTCGCACCAGACTTTCTGCGACCTTTATCTGCGGTGTGTGCGCTTCCCTCCTTAACATTTCCCGGGATGTATCTAGAATGGTTCGGATCTGAGGACAGGACAGACAACTTGTTAGGATATTCATTCATTTTAATCCAACACCAGTCTCCCAGTCTAAGCGCAATTAGTATGGGAGACACCAACTATGTCAGAAGGGTTCCATGTTTGCTGCACATAGTTGTGTTTAAGCGTTTGATTTCATCAGCAGGAAGAAAGATATTGAACACCAAATGTAATAAAAGGGAATAGAATTTTACCAAGCAAACCAAAAGTGTATTTCCTACAGGAGCTTAAAATGAGCAACTACATTTAAAAACTTACATTCTTTGCTTGCTTCAAGTAAGAAGCCAGTATTTATGATGACATTGTATAGACGTTTCATGAGCTAAATTCAGGCTGAGTATCTTCAATTGTTGTCATTTACCACATAAGAAGCCATTTTTGTAAAGCAGCTCATTTAAAGCGGAGTTCTGCCTTGGGGAAAAAAATTAAAAGTCAGCAGCTACAAATACTGTAGCTGATGACTTTTACTATATGGACACTTACCTGTCCAGGGAGCCCGCGATGTAGGCACCCTTAGCCGATCTTTGCAGCCGTCGCCATTCCAGGTAAGGGAACCCAGCAGTGAAGCCTTTCAGCTTCACGCCCGATTCTCTACTGCGCATGGGCGCTTCACTTTCTGATTGGCCCGGTGGCTGAGGAAGGAGGAGGGGGCCAAAATTCCGGGAGAACGGACCGTGGGGGGAGCAATTAAGTGGAAGTTCCACTTTTGGGTGGAGCTCCGCTTTAAGGATCAATGTTATCCATGCTTTTCCTTCTAGCCCTTTTTAATTCTGGTTGGCCACATATTCATATAATTAATCAGTTGCATTTATTTTTGCTGTTTGGGGAAAGCCAGAATAAATTTGTGAGCTATGCAGAACGCAAAACAGAGCTGGGTTGTGTGGAAGATTAAATAAATGCAGCATATTTATCATAGTTTGGATAAAGAGCATGCAGTAACAGGGGTTTAATCATTGGAGTTGTCAACAAATTTGATAACGTAGCGCAAAATTAAACCCAAAACCAATAATGTCATTTATTGCAGCTTACCAATCAGATGGTGGCTACATTAGTTTTCTTTTTTTGTTTTTACCTGGTGATCCAGCCAGTAACACATGTCATGTATTAGCATGCCCCACTCTGGATGAATGAGCACAGGGGCACAGCAGAAAGAAGAATTGTTAATCTGGAGGGAGGGGAGTGTTAGCTGGACTAGAAGATTTAGATACGCTAATAAATTGAAGCCAAATTCAAGCTCACACTGCAGTTACAGCAACATTTGTTTTCGTTTGGGATAACAGTTGTACATGAATAAATGACAATCACTGTAAGCACCCCTGTCAGTGGTAAATCGTTTGTCTCAACACTCAACTGATACATTGGTAGGACAGCTTGCTATGTTGAAAAACAGATTTACTGGCCAGATCACCAGGTGAAAATAAAAGAAAGAAAGCCTAAAAAATAAAACAAATGCAGACATCATATCTAAGAATCGGTAAGCTGCATTATAATCAATGTTTGTTTTTTTTTTGGGAGGGGGGTTAAATACCACTTTAAAAAAATACATTAAAAAAGTGCATTAGCATGTGGAGGATTAGACTGAAAAACTAAAGACAGGACAAAATCATAAAGACAGTAGCAATCACTAGTTAATGGCAAAGAAAAGTCAGCAGAGACAGCAAAATCCAAATATTTGAAAGGATAAAGCAAATTTTCAAATCATTAAATATAGCATCAACACTTTCTTGCCAGGTGATAAAGGAGAACATTCTCAAAGCCAACTTAAAGGCAATGGTATAGTCCTACAATATATGGCCCCAAAACACAGAGCAAATACTTTTACTTTGCACTGATAGAAATGATAAACTGTGAATTACATATTTTATGATTTCTGTGTGTTCTTCCAAAAAGCCCCAATCACTGGTGCACAGTTTTGTTTATTGAAAAGTGAATGCTATTATTTACAAGGGGGGCAATCTTGTTTTACATCCCAATGCCAGGAATGTTGGCAGCTTTACACCTTGACATACAACAATAAAATATTTAATTTCAGTATTATACCTGACTGTCTGCGCCCCGACCGCAGCGCGACCGTAGGGTCAGTTGTTGACATAGTTTTCTTTATTCTTTCCGGACTATATTTGTAACGTCCAGGATCTGGAAAGAAGATGATTATGGTCAATGGCAAAGGAAAAGCGCAACTCTGGGTCATGTCCTCTTTAAATGGGAATCCCCTTTAACATGACCAGGATAAAAATATATTATTTCAGAAATAAAAAAGACTAAGACATAGACAAAAAACTGCATATTCAATAAAAATATAAATTAAAAGTCATCACTGTACACTTACATGCGTCCATCTCTAGAATTGCTTCCTTGGCCTAAAAAACAAACAAAAAAAAACACATTTATTTAGTCAGAATCTTGCACCACTTTGAAGGAATGTCCAAACGTGAACAGTTGCATTTCTACTTTTCATTGTTCTCCATATACACTGAGCATTGGTGTCAGAATGGTAAATGATCTTACTTTCTGTGGAATGATGGCATGGTGATTCTCCAAGATAACTTTCTTGATGTGATGAGTCCAGATACGTTTCTCCTCCACTGTTTTGGCCTGTGTAAGACCACAATTAAATTAAATTCAAGTACAAACTTCCATACCTGAACAATCAGTGCAAATGGCTAAACGCACATTACTTTGATACATCTGTGCAGCCAGCTCTTCATCCAGGACTGGTGCAAGGATTTTTGACACCCTAGGCGAAACCTCATTTTGCCGCCCCATTGGCTCCACCCCTGACTCCACCCCCTTTGCCCTGCCCATGTGACAGAAGGCGCCACTATACAGGAAGCATTGGCTCTGCTTCCTCTAGCGATGGCTCCAGTGCTGCGCTACACCTCTAATTACACTACCGGTCAGACTGAGTTAGTTAAATGCTGCAGCCTGCAAAGCATGCAGATGCGGAGGGAAACCAGCGGCCGGGCGCCCCTAGGCAGCAGAGCGCCCTAGGCGGCTGCCTAGTTTGCCTAGTGGTAGCACCGGCCCTGTCTTCATCCTACTGGTACAGAGGACGCACAATATGCTTTTGAATATTGTTTTATTGATGTTAAGATAAAATACCAGCAGGCCCCAAACGTCCAGCTGACTTTGAATATTTACATGGTTTAGAGTAAACTCTTGCTGTGGCATTTCACATACGGGGAAAATCCCAACTAGCTTATATTAACGGCAGTGTAATAGCTCATGCTTTGACATTTCATAATTAGGAGAATGTGCTGCTGATATTTTTCATGATGGAGATTTGCAAGTCACTAGATACAAAAAATCAATTTTCTACACCAGATCTGACAACCAAGGGTCTTTCAAAATTAATTCTGCAAAGTGTTAGGTATCACAAATGGCTAGATTGTTTTATAGAGACAGAAAACAAAGTAAATGATATCATAGTTGACACTCACAGGGAAAGAAAGAATCGGGAGAGTTCATATTCTGCAGGAACTTTGTGGGGAAATTGTGTTCAGAGAAAAATAAGAGAATTTAGGTAAATATAGATCAATGCAGACACCGTTATTGTTAGCTCAGATGCCACCAGTTCACCATCTGCTCAGCCCTGCAGCTCATTCCATAAAGAGGAATAATCCATGCTTTCTATTGCTGGAACATTTCAACGCCAGATCATGTGGAATGTTTGAGAAATCACTTACCTGCACATTATGCTGTTGCTTGCTGTTCTTATAGTGTGTTAAAGTGAAGCAAAGGGAGTCCCTTGTACTCTCAATCAACATCAGACTTGCACACTAAAGATTTACAAAACAAAAAAGTAGCACCAAACGTTAGACAACATTTTAAAATATTGATTCAAAATTATTAAAACAAAGCAGAACTAAATATAAAAGATGGGCCCATTTCACCCCAGTGCTGCAGTAACCTGTATGTTACCGCAATGTGCGCCCCAACGCACCTTCCCACCGTACTTCAATGCATGGTCGTGATGCACCGAGCTGCTAAAAATGCTGCCAGGCATGATTTTTTTTTTGTCCAATCAAATGAATGGGCTACCCTAAAACAATGCATGTCAATGCTCATCTTAACGTGTGTGTGTGTTCAATGCACTGAGTGTTGTGAATGGGCCCTGAATGTAAGTTATGAGCTACTAATTAAATCTACACAATAAATAGCAGTGAATATGTATAACTGCAATTATAAAACGACCTAAGATGAAAACTCCTCTGAAAGGATGTAACCAGAGCAAAGTCAATCATTAAATAAAAAGATACCATACTGGAACACATCAGGGTGTAGCAGCATCCTTTCCAATAGATGTGATTAGAAGTACTGGCTCGGCCAATCTGGGATGTCACACCCTGGAGGGGTTAATGGATCCAGGTCATTCCATCAGACCTTGACTATAAGTAACAGTGGAAATGGTCCTCTTCAGTTTTACTAATACTGAACACAGTAGTGCTCAAACAGGCTCACAAGACATGAACATCTAAGTGTTTGGGCTTTTACCTTCTCAGATAAATGCCACAGATTAGGAACTGAAATTAATTGGGCTGACCATTCCTTATTCTAATTCTAATATAGTGGTTTTATCTTCTACTTCTATCCTGTGAGTAAGGCCAATACAAACAGTACAGTGGAGTTCATGTTGGTTTCTTGGCAATGACTGTAAGCTGCTTTATATCTTTCGCCTCACAATAAAAGAATATGACCACCGAGGTCAGTGCTACTCAACCTGTAGAAGATTGCTTACCTAACAGCTAGGAGCTTGGGATACTATGGGGTTGATTTATTAAAATATTGCATTTCCTTTGCAAGGGTACAGTAAATAGTAAAATAGAAGTTTGCAGCTAAAATGGAATTCTGTGACTGGGGCCAACATAGGGGTTGATGTACTGAAGCTGGAGAGTGCAAAATCTGGTGCAGCTCTGCATAGAACCATAACCATCAGCTTCCAGGTTTTTTTTTGGTCAAAGCTTGACCCTAGGTTAACACCTATGCATTTTTAGTGAGTTTTGCAGAAACGCACTACAGTCCACTTAACACGGTTTCCTCTGGTACTAGTTCACATCTATGCATTTTGTGGCCGGTGCGCTTTTGGAAAGGGTCGGCGACTTTTTTACTGCGATTTTCAGCTAATAGATTTCAATATAACCACACCAGAAATGCAAGTGTTGCATTTGTGATGCGATTTTTGATGTGTTTTGCTGTTCTTATTTTACCACTGTACATAGCTGGTTGCTAAGCAGGGGGCTGGGAAGCCGGCCGCCGCGTCCTTAGCAACCAATGAGTCGGGTTCCCCACTAAAAGCAAAAAAAAGGCAAAAAATTCACAAAAAAATAAAAAAAACAAACACAAAAAAAAATAAAACAGCGTGGGTTCCCCCCCAGGTCCATACCAGGCCCTTTGGGTCTAGTATGGATTCGGAGGGGACCCCCCCCCCCAACAAAAAATTCATACCAGACCCTTATCCAAGCATGGAAAGGTAGGACATAAGGGGGAGGACCCCCCAACCGTACCAGGCTGCATGCCCTCAACCTGGGGGAGGTGGGGGCTCTGCACCCCCCCCACCCCAAAGCACCTTGCCCCAATGTTGATGAAGACAAGGGCCTCTTCCCGACAGCCCTAGCCAGTGGTTGTCAGGGTCTGCGGGCGGGGAGCTTTTCGGAATCTGGAAGCCCCCCTTTAAAAAGGGAGCCCCCAGATCCCGCTCCCCCCTTATGTGAATGGGTATCGGGTACATCGTACCCCTAGCCATTCACCAAAAAAGCAGTAAAATGTAATAAAAACACAAGAGCCTAAAAGCTAGTCTTCTCCTTCCTGCCGTCTTTTCCTCGAGCCGTCTCTTCCCGCTGCTGTCTTCTTCCTTGCCGCTGGCTACCCGCTACAAAAAAAAAAGGCACTCTTGTTCTGTTGATGTCTTCATCTGTTTTATTGTCGCCCACTCTCTACCGACTCTTATATAGCCATGTAGCGTGGCCATCCGATGACATCACCCGGAGAGCCCGCCCCCTTTTTTAGTGGGTAACCGGCAGCGAGGAAGACGGCGGGAAGAAGAAGACAGAAGGAAGAGACAGCTCGAGGAGGAGGCAGTGGGAAGGAGAAGACAGCGGAAAGAGACGGCTAGAGAAGACAGAGCTATTAATAAAGGAGTTGTCAAAAACCGGTTCTTGTGCTTTTATTACATTTCACTGCTTTTTTGGTGAATGGGTAGAGGTACAATGTACCCAATACCCATTCACATAAGGGGGCCAAGATCTGGAGGCCCCCTTCCTAAAGGTTCCGATAAGCCCCCCCGCCCCCAGACCCCGACGACCACCAGCTAGGGTTGTTGAGAAGAGGCCCTTGTCCTCATCAACATGGGGGCAAGATGCTTTGGTGTGGGGGGCGCAGAGAAAAAGCACCCACCCCCCCATGTTGAGGGGATGTGGCCTGGTATGGTTCAGGAGGGGAGGGGGGTGCTCGCTCGTCCCCTCCCTTTGCTGACCTTCCGGGATGCTCGGATAAGGGAATGGTATGGATTTTGGGGGGGACCCCACGACATTTTTTATTTTTAGATTTTGGCGTGAGGGGGGTCCCCTCTGAATCCATACTAGACCCGAAGGGCTTTGTATACACCTGGGGGGAACCCCACACCATTTTTTTCACAAGTTTTTTTGCTGGCAAATTCTTTTTTTTTTCACATAGTTACATAGTTACATAGTAGGTGAGGTTGAAAAAAGACACAAGTCCATCAAGTCCAACCTATGTGTGTGATTATGTGTCAGTATTACATTACATATCCCTGTATATTGCGGTCATTCAGGTGATTATCTAATAGTTTCTTGAAGCTATCAATGCTCTCCGCTGAGACCACCGCCTGTGGAAGGGAATTCCACATCCTTGCCGCTCTTACAGTAAAGAACCCTCTACGTAGTTTAAGGTTAAACCTCTTTTCCTCTAATTGCAATGAGTGGCCACGAGTCTTATTAAACTCTCTCCTGCGAAAAAGTTTTATCCCTATTGTGGGGTCACCAGTACAGTATTTGTAAATTGAAATCATATCCCCTCTCAAGCGTCTCTTCTCCAGAGAGAATAAGTTCAGTGCTCGCAACCTTTCCTCATAACTAAGATCCTCCAGACCCTTTATTAGCTTTGTTGCCCTTCTTTGTACTCGTTCCATTTCCAGTACGTCCCTCCTGAGGACTGGTGCCCAGAACTGGACAGCATACTCCAGGTGCGGGCGGACCAGAGTCTTGTAGAGCGGGAGAATTATCGTTTTATCTCTGCAGTTGATCCCCCTTTTAATGCATGCCAATATTCTGTTTGCTTTATTAGCAGCAGCTTGGCATTGCATGCCGTTGCTGAGCCTATCATCCACTAGGACCCCCAAGTCCTTTTCCATCCTAGATTCCCCCAGAGGTTCTCCCCCCAGTGTATAGATTGCATTCATATTTTTGACACCCAAATGCATTATTTTACATTTTTCTACATTGAACCTCATTTGCCATGTAGTCGCCCACCCCATTAATTTGTTCAGGTCTTTTTGCAAGATTTCCACATCCTGCGGAGAAGTTATTGCCCTGCTTAGCTTAGTATCGTCTGCAAATACAGAGATGGAACTGTTTATCCCATCCTCCAGGTCATTTATGAACAAATTAAATAGGATTGGTCCCAGCACAGAACCCTGGGGGACCCCACTACCCACCCCTGACCATTCTGAGTACTCCCCATTTATCACCACCCTTTGAACACGCCCTTGTAGCCAGTTTTCAATCCATGTACTCACCCTATGGTCCATGCCAACGCACCTTATTTTGTACAGTAAACGTTTATGGGGAACTGTGTCAAATGCTTTTGCAAAATCCAGATACACCACGTCTACGGGCCTTCCTTTATCTAGATGGCAACTCACCTCCTCATAGAAGGTTAATAGATTGGTTTGGCAAGAACGATTCTTCATGAATCCATGCTGATTACTGCTAATGATATCATTCTTATTACTAAAATCTTGTATATAGTCCCTTATCATCCCCTCCAAGAGTTTACATACTATTGATGTTAGGCTAACTGGTCTGTAATTCCCAGGGATGTTTTTTGGGCCCTTTTTAAATATTGGTGCTACATTGGCTTTTCTCCAATCAGCTGGCACCATTCCAGTCAATAGACTGTCTGTAAAAATTAGGAACAACGGTCTGGCAATCACCTGACTGAGTTCCCTAAGTACCCTCGGATGCACATGACTCCTCGGTTGCTAAGGATGCAGCTGCCTGGCTTCCCGACCCCCTCCTTAGCAACCAGCTATATACAGTGTGTTTTACAGTGCATTTAAAGAGAAAAAAAACCATAAAAACACAAAATGCATGAAAACTGCATGGAAAAACGCATAAAAAACTCAGGTTTAATAAACCACTGAAAAATGCATCAAGCACAGCCGCATAGATGTGAACCTAGACTAATTGAACAAGCTGAACTTAGAAGCTGATTGGCTACCATGCACAGCTACACCAGATTTTACATTCCAGTTTTAGTATATCAACCCCTATGTTGGCCCCAGTCACAGAATTCCATTTTAGCTGCATCCTTCTATTTTTACTACTTACCGTACCCTTACAAAGGAAAAGCAATATTTATTATTTTTTTTTTGTATATGATATTTTTTTGTAGTATTGTTTTCTATTAGGAAGTCACACCATGCAAAAGCACAGTAGATTATTTTATTAGCTACAGCAAAAACTTTGGAAATATTGTTGCCCATAAACCACCTTAACTTGATCTTCCCATTGGTAAGCTACTAAAGATTTGACATGCTTATCTATGAAGGTTATTAAAATCTTTTTCATATAAGCCAGCCAACAGTTTATGTTCCCTTTAAATGACAGGATTTATATGGGAAATTGCCACATTTATGTGATTTTAGGATACATTCTAATAATTTAAATAGTTTAATAATAAGACCTTTTCATTCATCTAACACATACAGTGCTTTAAAAAACAAATCTTACCAATTTGTGGTTCCCAATGTGTCAAAATTACAATTTAATGCCAACTGAACCTTAGAACACTACACCAAGGCTGAAAGTTTTTTTTTAACCTCCTGCTGACCACGCTATAGCCGAATGACAACTACAGCGCGATCGCACATTTCCCGCTGCGGCGCGCATCAGTAGTGCTCTGTGATCGCTGTGTCCTTCAAACACAGCTGATCACAGCTCGGGGTAAAGGGTCAATCACAGTAGCCCTTTACTATGTGAACAGCTGTGCCCAATCACATCTAATCACAGTGTAAACAGGATTTGCCAGTTATCTGCATTCCTCTCCTCACGAGCTGTAGAGCCGGTAAGTTGCAATCCACACTGATAATCAGTGCAGCCCCATCAGTGATGCCTGCCAGTGCCCAGAGCCGCAAGTCAGTGCCCATCAGAGCCACAAGTCAGTGCCGCCTCATCAGCACACATTAGTGAAGAAGAAAAGTTGCAAACTCATGGTATGTATGTGACCTGCTCAGGCTGCTAGGAAGTGTAGTTCTGTGCCTGCTCTTGTGAGTGCTGGCTGGGAAGGAGTCTGCCCATGCTCCAAACCATGACAGATAAGAGCAGAAGATCCCAGGAGCCACACATCAGAACAAGAGCTGCTGTGTGTAGACAAGTGGCAGCCTCAGCCTGGACCCCCGCAAGGCCAAGCCCCCCACGTCTTTCACTACACCCACTGGAGCTTACTCATGGGGATGGACAAGTGCCCATCAGAAGGCCAGTGCCCATCAGAGCCACCTGTCAGTACCCCATATCACTGCAGCCCAAAGTGCCATGTATCACTGCAGCTTCATCAGTGCCCATCAGTGTAACCTCATTAGCACACATCAGTGAAGAAGAAAAATTACTTATTTATAACAGAAACAAAAAAAAACCGTTTTTTTTCAAAATTGTCGGTCTTTTTTCCTTTGTTGAACAAAAAATAAAAGACCCAGTGGTGATTAAATACCATCAAAAGAAAGCTCTATCTGTCTGTCTCAAAAAAAAATGGATACAAATTTTGGGTACAATGTTGCATGACCGCCCGATTGTCATTCAAAGTACAACAGCTCTGTAAGCTGAAAATTGGCCTGGCAGGAAGGGGGTGAAAGTGCCCAGTAGGCAAGTGGTTAAACTATACAGGCTGTAAACCAAAGCAGTATCTTAGCTTTGCTTAAATCAAACAGATAAATCAAGCAAAAAAACAAACCTTCAGGAGGTTGTGGTCAGCAAAAGCTTTCAGCATATACCTCTACGGCAGTAGTATAGTACGGGATCACCTCTAGCCTCTGAGGTTTCTTCTCTTCCCTATAACAGACTAGGCTCAGCTTCCTGCTCCCATCTACCAATATATTGCCTGCAGCCAGAATCACCTAGACATTGTCATGTATACCTTTCCTATAGAAAATTCTGCTGCAAGGGTGAGTGCTGCCCACACCTGTGAAGGTCTTGGCACCTAGTCATGTGATCAAAGTTCATCCTCTCCTTCAGCACATTTTAAGTGACCAAGTGCTAAAGTCCTTATACGCTACCAATGCCTAAGGAATCCTGGAATATTATTTACTTTAGGCAATGCAAGCATGTCAACCCTATATTGCTCTTTGCTTATCCACCTCAGCAAGACTGAATGTAGATTTGTGTTTGCATTAAACACAGGTCCGCTTTAATGTGCATTTCTCAATATACACATTTCAGCCATTCTGTGGACACAGAAATTGCTCAGCATTCCTCAGCATCATGTACATTCACTTAACTCCTTTTTATATCAACCATAAGAAATTCTGAATGCTATACCGGGATGTGGGTTTTGTAAACAAAGTGGTCTCCGCGTTTTTTTGTGATCAGCAGGGCCTTGTAAAACAGGAAAAACGTCCTCTCGCTTCGGGCGCGCTGAACACGAAATGTGCCCTCTAGAACCAGCTCGCCATACGTGGTAAGATCCATGCCTTTCCAGTTCAGCAGCAGAGACTGGATTTCCTGAGAACAGAAAGCAAAATGATTCTGGTTATAGAATGTTCTATTTAGGAAGTGCAGTTCGCCTATTAGTATTATTGCCCTGGATTCTGAGTTATTGCTCAGCTGTGGTTCTACAACTAAATAACAGCTTTCTCTATTCCAAAAAAGTACATATTCACTTGCATTTGATTAGGACATTCAATGACTGCACTGCGTACAGGTATGTTTTTAATTAGGTGCAATGGAAAAATAGCCTACTATTCTGCACAACCAAATGGTAACAAATGTGAAGTGCTTACACAATTGCTTTCAAGTTGCACTCCTAAAAGAAATAACAAATGACCACAACTTACAATCACTAAATGCTAAATAATTATAACCCCGGCAGTCAGCATTACACCTCTGCTTTCAAGATTCTATAGTGTAAAGAACAACTCTTCTCAAACATTTGCATCCAAACTGGTCAGCACAGTAGTGACGCTTCTGTGAAAAACACCCCGCGACCCCACAAGAAAAAAAACATTACTATTTCATGTGGCCCATGTCTATCAAGCACAATAGTCAGGAAAAAAAAAGGAGAAAAAAAAAACAAAACCTGTGAGCGGTGACGCTTCCTCCCCAACATATACTGTGTGGTTCTACCTGTTCAGGTTCATATGGAGCACATTATTAGGGTATCATATCTTTATCTAAAAATACTGCTCTTTCCCATTGGGGATGTTTCTACACTGAGGAGCCCCCCCCCCCTACTGTTACCCCTGACCAAAAGACCTGTTAAAATGTCACAGTTCACATACTATCGCAACTAGGGCACATAGAAATACACCCGTTCACACCGCAACGCAGGTGTGATGCAATGCAGTGTGGAAGAATGTAGCATGTCGGATTGCACCGCATATCACCACACAGCAACAAAATGCACCGCACTACTATGCAGTGGTATGAATGAGGAGTCAATACGTGAAAAACAAGCAACAAAGAAAACCCAGCAGTGAGATGCATTTAAGCGCACATTGCATTGCTCCCTGCCAGAGCTGGCATTGCAGTAGCCTGTATGGTAAAGTTTTACTATGCAGGCTAGTGTGAGAGAAGCCCAACTAGGACAATTAAAAGAAATAAAAACATTATGAAGTGCTGAAATGACACAGTTAATTTATGCATAGCAAGGGAGGGTTGTAAAGAACTTTCATTTATCTTTATCTATTACTGTACGATTTATACAGGTCAGATACTGCTGCACAAACATGAGATAAATCACCCTCATGACTCACCTGCTGGCGCACAGCATGTTCATGCTTTCTCTTCATATCATTAATGTACCAGGCCACACCAGTCATGGTCTCGATGGCCTCCTCCACCACTTCATACCCTTCTTTATTCACATCAAAATGCTTGGCAATTTCCTGAAAGACAAATAATCTCTAATTTATCTACATTTATCTATACAATACACTCCAGACATAACTGCATCATCTTAGAAAACATGAATACAAGCATGACTGGCCAGCCCATTTACTGGTATTGCACATGCTTACTGTGCTTCTAAGAAATTATACTGATATTGTGTTTGTGGATAACTGGCCACATGAATTTTTGTGAAATAGCCATTGCTATGGCATAATTAATACACAGGCGATAGGAATTAAACATAGCTTTTGCACTGACTGCGACTATAACCAGACCCTTCCCAGTCATAAGTAACTGCTACAAAAATCTCACAGAAGGCCATTTATTGGTTTTTGTAGCACTATTAGGACCCTTAGGGTTCTTTCACATGGGCGCCCCCCCCCCCCCCCCCCCATGGCGGACTCCGCTTTGCTCAGCAGGGGGATCCCTCCTCTGATCCCCAGCTAAGCAGGCGGATGACAGGTCCATCTCTGCTCACTGTGCTGAGATGGACCTGTCAGAGCCCCACTCTCCTCTATGGAGAGATCGGATGAAAACAGACCGCCTGTCTGTTTTTATCCAATCCCATCCAATGCAATAGACGGATGGAAAATAGGGTCACCATCCGTCTGGATTTCATGGACGGGATCGATCGGATAGCAGCGGGTGTCAGCGGACCTGTCACCGCTGCCATCTGCTGCTCCATAGAAGTGAATGGAGGCTCCAATTAGGTCCTCCTGGAAAACTGACAGGCAGACCTGATCGGAAAGCTGTGTGAAAGGGACCTTAGGAGTTGATTTACTAAGACTGGAGAGAGCAAAATCTGGTGCAGCTGTGCATGGTAGAGAATTGACTTCCAACTTCAGCTTGTTCAATTAAAGACCAAAAAAAAACCTGGAAGGCGATTGGCTTCTATGAAGAGCTTCACCAGATTTTGCACTCTCCAGTTTTATTATTGATATACTAGAACTGGAAAGTGCAAAAAAAGCAGTTACTTATGGCCACATAGTGTACAAAGTAAGAGGTAACAAGAGAAGTAGTGCAGGTAATACAATACATACAATGCTCCAAAGACAAAAATGTACAGCTGTAGGGCAAAACCTACAATGACAGAACAGGGGTTGAGAGCTTACTAATACATTTTTTTAATCCACTAATTCAGATACAAGCAATAATTGAGTAGTTCTATAAATAACACCCAATGCTGTCAGGGCAGAAAAAACAGGCTGAACACAGTGTGTTACCTGTAGCAGGAGATGGTACTTCAGTATCCTCTGGACTGGTTTTAAGAGATAAGCTCCTAGTGGAAAGGGCTGCTTCAGTAACTCTTGCTTCTCTCGGAAGAATTTTGACAAGACTTTGTTCCTCATGCATTCGGTCAGGGTAGCCACAGAGCTGAAATGAGATAAAGCCATCACAGTGATGTAGTTAATGCCCACTTAAAACAAACATGAATGCAAATGATAAATAAAATTCTAATGTGCTAAATAGAGTTTATAACCAAAATGCCTTAAATGCTTAAATTTAGGTTGTAAGCGATACATATTGGCATGATATAGATGAATAAAGTGTTTAGGTTTGACCTCATATTATAAGGTTTTGGTCAATCCAAAGGAAAATTGTACAAGAAAATTGTATAATGTATGGCCAGCCTAAGACTCCGGCTGAACATATTCTTTTTTAAGTCTTGATAGGGAGAGGAAGGGTTAGATCCTCTTTCAGGTCTGTATTCATTTGTATGCAAGGAGTAAAGAGAGACACAAATCATGTGACGAGTCCAGTTCTAATTTTATTGGAAGCTTGGCACCATAGAAAGCCAACACGTCAGGGGCTCAGATGATATTCTTCATCAGGGCTTAGCAGATCTAAAAGACGAGTATGCTGGACTAGTAGGGATGGAGAGATTCTGCAGAAAAGCACCAAACAAGAAGTATGGCTCCAGATACTGGTTTAGCAGCCTTTGGTTAAAAACAAGTGATCTCACACACCATACACCCTTCTTTTCAGGTCTGTACTACTGTGTACCCACTGGAAAGGCTTCATCACAATTCCTGTCTCAGTGACGTTACAAGAAGTGGAAGAACATCTTTCCAAAGTGAGAGAAATTGCCATGTTTTGCAATAGTCACTGAAACAGGTGCCCTTTTGAGATTTGCCCTCTCCTCCTATTTCAGCGACAGCTGCAACATCATTTTCAGACTTTCTATGACATCTTGGAACTAGAGAAATATTCTCAGGAATTGGGGAAATATTCTCCCAATAGGGACAGACACAGGTAAACCATTCTACCCAAAAGATGGGTAACAGGTTTTGGCTTGATTTCCACTTCAACAATAATTTTTTGCCATGTTTATGTCACATTTGATTGTGAACAGGTCTTCCCGTGCCAAAAAGTTAATAAATGATTAAGTCACCCCAATTCTAAATCCTCATCAGAAAATGTCCTAAAAAATGGTTTAAAGCACATTTTTAAAATGCAAAAGCCCTTTTGATCTACTGGGTGTAGCTTTAGTGAAAAGCAGAGTGGCAGCTTAGAGTGACAAATCAGAAAGAGTGCGGGATTGACCAAAGTGAACTTCCTCTAAGCCTTGTTGGTGACAGATCTATAGGCATTGAACTGAATGTTTTATGACACAACTAGAGAGATGCCAGATAAATCACTTGGCTGGTTAGCCAATTCCTGGCCTCTGTATGCTCCCGGGCCTTTTGTTCATGCTCTGTGATTCAAAACCAGTTTTATGATCTTGTAGTTTCAAACCAACAGGCAGAAATAATTGACCTATTTAATAGTCCTAAAGATCATGAAGAAAAAAAGAGGCATTTGTAAAAAAAAAAAAAAAGAAAGTAAAAAATGGAGTGTTCAACGTACCAGTCAATTAGGTGTCCATGGGTATTGACCTAGCTATGCTGGACAAATCAGGGTCAATTTTGAAACCTTTTCTCTTTCTAGAAAATGATTTAGAGGGTCATTACCTCTACTTCTGTGCGGTGTCATGTGGGAGTAGCCTTTTGAACACAAATATATTTCTGGTATAGTGGTTTGACCATTTTGGGTCTTTTCATATGTTGCGTTCTGCTCCATTCAACAGGGGTTCCATGAGCAGACTACCTGCTAAGGCTCCTTTCACACTTATACGACTTCAAAGTCGCACGATTTTACCGCGATTTCGCGGCCGCGATTTTGCCGCGATTTTACCGCGATTTGGGAGCAGTACTACTTTGCCACGTTTTTGGCATTAACAAATGAAAACATACAGTAGTTGGTATGAATCATAAGGGGGAACTCCACGCCAAGTTTTAAATAAAAAAAAACTGGCGTGGGTTCCCCCCCAGGGGCATACCAGGCCCTTAGGTCTGGTATGGATTGTAAGGGGAACCCCCTACGCCGAAAAATCGGCGTGGGGGTCCCCCCAAAATCCATACCAGACCCTTATCCGAGCACGCAGCCCGGCCGGTCAGGAATGGGGGTGGGGACGAGCTAGCGCCCCCCCCCTCCTGGACCGTACCAGGCCGCATACCCTCAACATGGGGGGTGGGTGCTTTGGGGCATGGGGGGCACCCTGCCGGCCCCCCCACCACCCCAAAGCACCTTGTCCCCATGTTGATGAGGACAAGGGCCTCTTCCCGACAACCCTGGCCGTTGGTTGTCGGGGTCTGCGGGCGGGGGGCTTATCGGAATCTGGGAGCCCCCTTTAATAAGGGGGCCCCCAGATCCCGGCCCCCCACCCTATGTGAATAAGTATGGGGTACATGGTACCCCTACACATTCACCTAGGGAAAAAAGCGTCAATAAAAAACACAGTACACAGGTATTTAAAATAATTTATTAGGCAGCTCCGGCATCTTCTTCCGACTTCGGGGGTCCTCTTCCGACTTCGGGGGTCTCTCCGGCGTCTTCTCCCGGTGTCCGCATCTTCTGCCGGCTCCACCGCTATCTTCTGGCGCTCTTTTGCCAGCGGTGGTCCGGACCTCTGGATCGTCTTCTTCCCTCTTCTCTTCCAGAGATGTTGACACGATGCTCTCTCCAGCCAGAATGGTCTCTGTGCGCTCCGCACCGGACTTATATAGGCGGTGACCCCGCCCCCTTATGCCGTCACAGTCCCTGGGCATGCTGGGACTGTGACGTTTTAGGAGGCGTGGTCACCGGGTGATGACCACGCCCCCTTATGACGGCACAGTCCCAGCATGCCCCGGGACAGTGACCTCATAGGGGGGCGGGGTCACCGCCTATATAAGTCTGTTGCGGAGCGTTCAGAGACCATTCCAGCTGGAGAGAGCGTCGTGTCAACATCTCTGGAAGAAAAGAAGAAGGCAAAAGACAGAAGTCCGGACCACCGCTAGCAATTGAGCTGCAGAAGAAAGCGGAGGAGCCGGCAGAAGATCAGGACACCGGAGAGACCCCCGAAGTCGGAAGAGGACCCCCGAAGTCGGAAGAA